>JAOWBN010002677.1:0-11313 GCA_028565015.1 Pinguicula moranensis | reverse complement strand
CTCCGAGGCACCTTTATTCTAAAAATAGTAATCGTTTAAGTACTTGCGCAAAACACCACCTCTTTTAAAAATAAGAAAAAGTAGTAGAAGAAGTAATAGAAGTAGAAGTAGAAGAAGGTTGGTGCAAAACAGGGAATTAGTCGTGTCAGATCAACGATTTATTCGTTATCCAATGATTAAATTCGTATATTTTGTATCTTTCACTATTTGACATTGCATCAGATCACGGAATCAGACTGCTTTTTATCTCAAAAAAAAGGAGAAAATTTTTGTCGTCGCCAATCTGTGGATCCGGAGTCCCAAATTTATGAAACCATTATTTTTGTCTTGGTCACGGCATGTTTGGTGGAGTTTTTGGAGATTCAAAATTTTTTTCCTTCCAATTTGTGTTTCTTTCCGTCAAGTTTCCCTCGTCGGCGGTTGATTTTGTCGTGAAGTGCATCAAGGACCTTCTCTCATACTCGGCGCAAAGGAATTACTTCTCACCTTTCGTGAAAGACGGAGGTGGCTTCTTACTTGGACAACGAATCATGGAGGTTGGATTTATTGGAAAAAAAAGAACAGAAAAATGAGACTTATCTGAATCATGGAATTTGAATATCCATTGTTTTCAAGTAGGGTGTCGGAGAAGAAAGGATTCCTTTAGTTATAACGGTCCTCCTATTTTTGTTACATATGAAGATGACCAGGGATCTTTTGAATATGAGGGTTCCCAATCTTTGATATAAATTAGAATGATATTGAAAAGGGGATTAAATATGGAGGACAAGGAGTCGAGGTTTGTTTCCACGAAAAAAGTCAGATAGTCGCAAGGATAATAAGGCATTTGTATATGACAAATATCATATTCCTTGAGCACGACTTTGCGCTTGACCATTAATCTTGAATTGAAGTATTACTTGAAAAGACTAAGTTTGATGAGATCGGGTTCAATGATAAACCGACCACTGATGAGGATCAGGAAGACGAAGACTCCTTTCAGCCACCTCTTTGTCGAGTGGGAGAATTGTGAAATAACCTGAATGTTATGCATTATTTGGAGAAGCACCTCATGTATACCAAGTAGAAAGAGAAGATCCATTGACTCATAGAAGTGCAATTGATGATCCTGATAAGGAAAAATGGCAAGACGCCATGAACCAATAGATAGAATTCATGTATTCTTACACTACCTGGGAACTTGTAGATCTTCCAATGTACGTGACTCTGGATGCAAATGAATCTATATGAAGAAGATGGGAACAAATGGGAAGGTGGAGAACTTCAAAGCCAGACTAGTCGTTAAGGGTTTCACCCAAAGGTAAGAAGTCGACTATGAAGAGACTTTCTCCTTAGTCGCTATGCTCAAGTGAATTCTCATACTACTATCCATAGTTTCATGTCTCGACTGTGAGATATAATAGATGGATGTTAAGACAGCCTTTCTGAACGGCTATCTTGAGGAGACCATTTATATGCCCCAACGAGATGTGTTTGTCACCAAAGGAGATGAGCAAAGCATCAAGTCTTGTGAATTTCATCAAAATATTTAGGAACCTTGTGTATACAAGAGGATAGATAGTGACATAGTAGTTTTCCAAGTTCTTTATGTAGATCACATTAGGCTCATTGGAACAATGCAGGCAGACAGTCAGAAGTCAAGAAATGGCCAGCCAACCTAGTGGTAGGCTAGCCCGCACCACCCGTAACGGTTAAACGGGCCAGTTTTTACAGCATGCACCGCCCGTTTTGAAAAAAAAAATGAGCAGTGGGCTTGGCCCGTTTTAGAAATGGGCCGGACAAAACCAACCCATTTTCTGAAACGAGCCGGAAGGGTTTAACCCGTTTTACACCATTTTCTTCAAAATTGTCCTAACTTGAGAAGATTCTCGGGAGTCCCTTCCTCTCTCTTCTTCACTCCTCTTCTTCTTGGTTGACAAAGGTCACCACACAAAATCTCCAAAAACGAACTTCTCTTCATTCCACCATGGCCAGATCTTCATGGGGGAGTCAATGGTCAAGGATGAGCTTCATCATTCCTTCTAATGGATGTTGCAATTTGACTACTTCCACTTCTCAACCATAGATTTGGAGGAATTGTTAGATTTGGCAGAGGGGAATTTCTTCCTTATTGATTCTGAGGCTCATGAGCAGATTTGTCAAGACGCTGAGAGAATTGCAGTTCTCGTACCAGGAAATCATCAGAGTTTCAAGCCTCGTAAGCTAGGGTTTTACGAAGAGATGAGCGGAGAAGCCGGAGCCGGCCCCAGAGTCAGAGGCCAGAGGCATACCGCCTTCTTCCTCCTCCACTTTTCACCATAGGGGCCTCCACCTATCCCTACCCTTACCCCAATGTCGGAGGAGGAGATGGGCTGGATCCCGCCGACATCGACAATGATGAGCACTTTCTCCTCCGCCGTGGTGGCGAGGGAAGCAGCTCCGCCACGTCTATCTCTTAGGAGCACATTTCCGAAATGGGCGGGCGGGTTGGCCCGCGGGTTCAAAAGCTAAACCCGCAAACGGCTGGCCAAATAAACGGGCGGGCTCAACCTGCCCGTAGATTCAGAAATCCGCCGCTGCCCATTTTTTAACGGGCGGGGCAGGCCCGTGACCTATTTTTGGGCGGGCTAAACGGGTTGGCCCGTTTAGCTTGCACCGTGTGCCTACCTCTAAGCCAACCAGTTCCAAATGAAAGATTTTGGAGAGGTTAGTTACATTTTTGGGATTTAAGTAATTAGGGATTGTAAGAAAATGATGTTACCATTGTCTCAAGCATCTTATATAAACAAGTTGGTTGTCAATTGTAAGATAAAAAACTCCAACAAGGGATACCTCGTTTCTAGGCATGGAGTTGCTCTTTCTAAAGAGGAATGTCCCAAAACTCCTCAAGAGGAAGGGGACATGAGACGTGTACCCTATACTTCGGTTGTGAAAAAACTAATGTATGACATGTTGTGTACCAGGCCTAACATCTGCTATGCAGTGGGCATAGTAAGTCGTTGTCAATCTAATCCAGGACTAGTTCACTTCACAACGGTCAGGACCATTCTCAAGTATCTTAGTTGAAGAGAGATTATATGCTAGTGCACTCTAGTGGGGATATGATTCTCACTGGATACAGTGATTCTGATTTTCATGTAATTAGGATTCTAGGAAATCCACGTCTAGATCAGGGTTCATCCTTAGTGGTGGAGCTGTTGTATTGAGGAGCATAAAGCATTGTACTGCTAACACCACCTTGGAAGTTGAATATGTTGTTGCTTCTGAAGCTACCATAGAGGTTGTATGGCTTCGAAAGTTCTTGGACGAGCTAGAAATTGTTTCAAATATGGACAATGTTATAATACTTGATGTGAAGACAATCCAATTAATAATCGCAAGTGGATGAGCTATTGTTGTACCAATGACTTCACCCCGAGTTCGAATTTCATGAGGATTCTAGTCACTTTAAACTAAAATTTGTTACCCTAAATTGCCCACCAATCAAACTGAAAGCAAATAAAGATTGGTTGATTGATTAATTAATTAATGACTAAGGTAAACTACCTACAAGAACTAGCTTAGAATCTAGAGAATAGTCTAAGGGTTCCTTGTGTCGATAAGGTCAGGGTATGGATTCCATCACTCACATGGTGAATTAAATGGGTCTTCTAGCATGCAAATTATAGGGATCAGTTCGGTTGCGGGAGTCCCCAAGTTGGGTATTATTGGTACATCCTCTAATCCTAATAGAGTTCTGTATGATGCAATAGAAGTCAAATTGACAATCTTTAACTAGATCCTACAGTCAATCTCGCTTGTCATAATGGCGATGATTAACTTAGTCTCTTGCCAAGGATTGGGAAAAAGGTCCCATAACCGAATTCACCTAGTTTAGATGGTCTAACCTAGACTCTCGTCTACTAAAACTATTAGGAGTTGGGTTATGGTAAGTCGATCCTCCTATCTCTATGTTAGGGATTGGGTTATGGTCAGCCAATCCACCTAATCGCTATGATTTCTACAATTTCCTAGGGCAATGGTCACTAACCCACGTAATCAATAGTCGTAGAATACAGAGCAATAAACAAGGAATAATTCCCAACTTCATTTCAAAAATCTAAAATACCATTCAATTAAATCAAATGAATAAAGTCCACCCAAACCCATACAACTTGCTTAGATAGGCATATCAAACAAAAAACGTATAGTTTATAGACAACCATGCACAAATCCTATTAAAACAGGAAAACTAAAGCAATAAGAGATTGGAGAGATTGATTCCCAACTCCAATTCTAGGGTGGGTAAACTAAAAACTTGTGGGAGTGATCCCTTCTCATCTTCAAAAGAAAACACTAGGTCTAATTCTAGCCTAAGAGTGAGAATATAATGAAATTGAGAAAAAAATTCTTCAAAGCTTACCATGAGAGGTTTGTCCGGTACTTGACCGAGAGCGGTCATCCATGAATGAAGATTCATTGGACTAATTATCCCAGGAGGCATAGAGGACGCCTCTAATCCCACATCCATACCCACTCATTGTGCTCACATTGTCCTTTCATGTTGATTGTGGCTTCCTTTCATCCCATAACTCATTTGGAGTGGTGGACAATACATCTCCCAAAAAGTGATAGGTAGGCTGGCTTGCGCCTTGATTAACCTAACCATATCAAGTAAGGTACGATTCCTATATTTTGCAATACCATTTTGCAGTGGAGTATAAAGAATTATAAGTTGCCTTACTATGCTCTTTTCATCACAATATCCTTTGAGCATATTATAAAGGTATTCACAATTGCAGCCGATAATCTTAACTTTAGGTTAAGCTGGTTCTCTACTTCACACATGCCATGTTCATCGGGCCTTGAGTCTTTGGTTTCTTAGTGATCTTCCTCTCGGGAGAGGGCTTTTGAGGTTTCTTAGCTAGCTTGCCATAATTTTTGTTCCTCTCAGGGTTTTCCTCTCGAGCAGCATAGACTTTGGCAGAGGTTCCAGAAGCTCTCAGGTGTTCGTTCTCAAGTTCTACGTGCTTAGATATATCAGAGAAGGTCTTGATGCTCACATTTTGGGGCACTATAGTCTTAAATACAGTCCATCGACTATCTTCTCTGTCGTTAGGTAGTAAACGAATCACATTGTTGATCTTGTTGTACTAAAAAGTCTTGATCCCATCAACCGTAAGGTCGTGCGGCATGACAATCATGGAGCGAATATGTCCGACTAGAGGTCAATTCAAATTGATATTGTACTGCAAATTCAGATACAAGGTACGAAGACTTGTATTCGAAGTTTGAACGAATGATTCCTTAAGGGCATTCCATGTGGAATTGGCCGTGGGGTGCACTTCGAATTAACCAATCAAGTCTTCGTGCATGCAGTACAACATAATATAGAGGACACATTGATCCTTCTTGGCCCAATCATCGTATACAGTGATTGGTTTCTCGGTTTCTACCCTGGTGGTAGTAATGTACTAAGATATCTTTGTCGTTCAGGAGATACTGAATCTTCTTGTGCCAGATGTCATAGTTTATTCAATTGAACTTATCGTTTTGAAGAGAGCTCACTGATCATCCTAGGGAGTTCCATGTCTACAAGTATATTTAAAATAAAAGGACATTAGGCAAAAATTTAAAATCAAATTTTCGACAGAAATTTTGATCATGAAACACGTTGAATTTTTTTTGCTAAGCTTATAATCATCACATGCGATATAGCCAAGAATTATTAAGAAAATCTAATTTTAACGTAACGAAACAAATTCAGGGTAAAACACATAAGAGCATTTACAACCAAACGAATTAGCCCATGTAATTGTTAACGTGTAACAATTCAATTTTTTTAACACGGTTAAAAGAATATTTTGAATTCATCAAATTTTTTGAAACAGATATTACGATCCTGAACCGATTTAGCAAGCACCCAGGTAACTAGTGGGGTCACTAGGTCTTACTTAAAAACCAGTCTCCTAGACAATACTTGCCATTCCTCGTGAGGGCTCAGATATCTGGTGGGGTCACAACGGTCTCTCTTAAAATCAGCCCTAAACAGCCTCCCATGAGCACGATGATTGCGGATTTTCTTTTGATATTCAAAATTTATGGTAATATAATTACATAAATAAATTATCAACACATAGTTAATAATTATTTTAAAAAACAAAATCTAGAAGTTTATTAACTAACATAATAAACACTTAACATATTCATAATACAGAATCTGAAACTATCCTAATTCACATGATGTGCAAAATTCGCATATTCAGAAAACAAAATTTGAAGAATATCCTAATTCGAACAATTACCAAATTTTGTAAAAATTTGGATATTATGGAAGGGCATGGTATAAAGTTTTTCGATCAAGGTTGCAATCACCGATTTCATTCCTACAAATTCATTGCCCACATGAGTGCTAGGCTCGTGCTTGTAATTTCTTTTGTTTTCTTTGTTTCCTTGTAAATATTTATCATATATGAAATTTGGCTTATCACAAAAAAAAAACATATAATTACCATAAGACATACTAATATATTTGTAAAACTTATTTACGGAATTTTAACACAGTTAAATATTCATAATAACTAAAATTTCTAAAATAGAATAATTAACACATTATCAATTATGTTCATTAACACATAGTTAATAACACTTTTGAATAATAAACCCAAAAAAAAATGATTAACTATAATTGATTAACAATTACTTTTTCGTAACTTAATGTCATATTCTAATCAAATTTGTATCATAATCACGTAAATTAGGATAATTACTAATATTGATAGCACATATCATATTAGGATAATTCCAAATAAGATTTGTATCTTAATCATATAGACTAAGATAATTAGTACGTACATGGTAACAAATACGATAGATTAAGAATCAAAATATTTTAATATTAACTCTTTTCAATTATGTGCATGTTTCCATGATTGATTCATATTAAATAATTTAAGTTTTCTAAACTAATTAGAATAACACCTGATATAGAATTCACGTTTTTTTAATCACATAGTCCAGAACCGAACTTTGTTTTCACGATGGGGAAAAAAATGCTCTCCACTATTGCATGTTCTTCAAAAACTGCGGACTACTCTTTTGAAGCCACAAAAGTGGTTGCGCCACCTGACGCCAAACTCTCAAAAACATCTGGACGTAGTCATGGGATGGTGCTCCGAGTTCCAACCCCACCAGAGGATGTGGTAATGGAGATTGGTGATGGTGTTCAGAAGGTTAGCCTGGTGCATCGTTTGTTGGTTCACCAACATTTCTCGACTGCTGGTGCTGGTGAAGGAATCGCGGGGATCATCCATGCTAGTGTCGGTATAGAGCTGCACGATGCAGATGCCCTGTTAGAATCCACTCAATAAGGAAAATGGTGTTAGACACGGATTCTAAGAAAAGGGATCGTGTCTACCATGTCCTCGATATGGTTTCTCCGGCTGTTTCCAACCCACACGGACTGACAGATAATGTGCTGATGGGAGGAGATGTTTAGAAGGATGATGGTGAGGGCTGGGAAGTCCAGCGCAGGCGAAGGATGGATGGGAAGGCGCCACTTGATGCGTGTGTTGCATTCACGCCGATGAAACAAGTATTGCCGGCACACATCGAGAAACTGCGTGATGAAACTATTTCCTTTCATGTAGCCAACTTACCACCATCGTGCACGGAGTGGGAGTTCCGTCGAGCTTTCTCAGCATTCGGGTAGTAAAAGGCCATTTACCCCCCTGTACTATACCTATTAGTTAACTTACTTCCTCGTACTTTCAAAAGAGCTACTTTACCCCCTTGTACTTTCAAAAAGAAGCTCACTTCCCCTGATTGATCTTCACGCGCGTATCTGCGACTGCGGAAATTTCACAATTGATTATCTCTCTCTTTTGTCTTAGAGACTTCAATTTCCTCTTCCGGGAAACATATTCCTATAGACATAACACAGGTACCGAACCACAATGAGTATTTTATAAACCATACTATAAAAATATAAGTCAATAAAATCACAAGTTTGCCACATGAACAATTCGTTGGAAACAGGGGAGGACTGAAATCTTTACTTTGCGAAAAAAAAAACCGTATTCAAACTTTCTGTAGGTCCAGGTATTTATTCAAAAGAATTTGATAATTGGCCTTCGGTTTTCCTTTATCTTCAACCCTATTGGATTGATCAAATTGAACACTAGAAGCAACCCTCTTCATCTTCTTACTCGATGAAATCATTTTATCAAACAGAAACCCACAACTCTCCAAGAAAACACAAGCCAGATGAAAAGAAAAATCCAATCTTTAGCAATAACGCACAAACAAGTGGACAAAACCCTTGAAAATTTCCAAGTGTGAAAGAATTTTGTGAGGAGGGCCAGCTACTCCGCTGCTCTCTCGAAGCGTTTAATGTGAGAAACCAAGAAAACTAAAGAATCCCCCCAAGAGGAAGAGAATAAGGTAGTTTTTGCAAATCGTGTAAGAGTAGAGGTCTGTGGTTGGACACAAGAAGACATCTTTTGTACCTACTCTGCCTCCTCTCAAGTATCAAGATATGATTTTCCATCTTAATATTCGTCAATAATATTAAAGAAGTTTCCATTTTTATTTGCATTGGGGTTTTTCTGAGACGAGATAAACGAGCGTGTATAGATAGAATTGTAGAAAGATCGGGGGTTTCCCCAGTTGCAAATATGGGCGTGAAGATCAATCGGGGGCAGTGGGCTTCTTTTTTAAAGTACAGGGGGTAAAGTAGCTCTTTTGAAAGTCTAAAGGAGTAAGTTAACTAATAGGTGTAGTACAGGGGGGTAAATGGCCTTTTACTCGCATTCGGGATAGTTCATGATGCTTTCATCCCGCGAAACTAGATTATGCAACATCGGAGGTTTGGGTTTATACGGTTTACGCCGGTGGTGGATTTTATTTCTATTGAACAAAGCCTTGCAGGCTATTGGATCGGTGCATATAAATTGTTGGTTAATGAAGTGAAGGGTGAAGAGGCACGAAAGTTAGTTGCTAGTTCAAGTGATCCACTCATGCATGGAACAACCTCCACCATTGCGAGCTCACGGACGCTTAAAACGGATCATGTGCATAAACAACGTGTAGTGCTCTTTGAGGAGGTTACTTCTGCATCCCAATGGCTCGATTTTTGTGTGATAGGCAGACCCTTGTTTGCACCTGAATTGATTGCCAC
The DNA here is from genome assembly GCA_028565015.1 of Pinguicula moranensis. Lineage (NCBI taxonomy): Eukaryota > Viridiplantae > Streptophyta > Magnoliopsida > Lamiales > Lentibulariaceae > Pinguicula > Pinguicula moranensis. The sequence goes on along the minus strand of JAOWBN010002677.1, from coordinate 2,177 downwards.
AAATCTGGAAAAAAAAAATCTTCATGATGGTAGAGTGATAGTGGTGGAAGGAGGTGAAGTTCTTATCTCTTGTACGACGGATTTGTTATAAATTTGTCTTCAAGAAGAACCAACGTTGGCCACATCACTTGGTTTATCGTGTGTACATCTGTGGAGGCGTGGAGGATCAAATGGTACTCGAGATGTATGGTTGCAAGTCAAAGGAGCACCTTTGTATTGTTGGTACCCTGAATTTTTCAAGAATTTGGCAAAGTCTTTCGGTGAGTTCGTGCGTCTAGATAAATACACGGAGGAACGTATTACGATGCATCGTGAGCGTAAGCTTGTACGGGTAACAAATTCAAGTGTTATTAATGAACGTGTCAAGGTGGAATTGAAAGATGAATGGTTCTCGGTTGGAGTTGTGTAGGAACGGGGTGAAGGACGCCGGTGGGAGGCTACTAAATCTACTGTTGGTGGAAGTAAGGGGAAGGTGAACGTTGAGATGGCTGTTGGATCCTTGCCAACTAATTTATCCGTGGATCTTGTCGTGGAGGTTGAAGATACAGAGTTAAGACATGCTCAAGTGATTGATGAGCATGATCCAAGCCAAATCGTTTCGCATGATGCTAGTCCATTACTACACGACATCTCCTCCAATATGGCCGAGGGTCAGAAAGATGTATTGGTGGATCCAGTGCTGGAAAAACGTAATATTCCTGTGGTAAATGAAGAGGAAAAATCAGTGATATCCCGGAAACAGAAAACAAAACAATCTCGCATGAACTATCGAGGACGACCATATGACATTCCTACAAGACACAATCTTGTGGTTGCCGAATTAACCAAATTGGTAATTACGTCTAGTGATGAATGACTCTTTGGATCACCATCAACAAGGGAGGACATAGATGATTTTGTTCATGGCAGAAAGATTGGGTCCACAAGCCAATCATCAAAAGTAATGGATGAGGCCGTGATGACTTGGGAGATTGGTAAGAATATTGGTTTGATAACAAATTTATCTGATGCTACTATGGTTTCTAGATTGATTGACATGGAGAAAAGAGATATAGAAATGGAGGTCCCTGAGGTGGTCGTGCCAGTGCCTATTATTGTTGATATATGAAGATGATGTCCATAAATGTTAGAGGATTAGGAGTCCCAGGACGGGTAAATGCAATTCACAATCTTGTATATTCTAATTCTATTGATTTTGTTTGTTTGCAAGAGACTAAGTTACATTTTGCAAATAATTTAATGCTGAGTAAGCTTTGGAGAGGGGTTGGATTTCAGTGGGCTGAAAGTTCACCGAAGCTGAATATGTTGCAGCTACTGAAGGTGTCAAAGAAGCTATTTGGTTGCGAGGTCTGGTTTCTGAACTTGGTGTCCCACAGGATGTTATTACTGTTTATTGTGATAGCCATAACGCTATTTGTTTTATCAAGAATGATATGTATCATGCCAAGACCAAGCATATTGATATCAAGTACCACTTCATCCGTGATGTTATTGCTGAAGGCAAGATTATTGTGGTAAAGATACATACTGATGAGAATCCTACAAATATGCTTACAAAGCCATTATCTAATACCAACTTCAAGCATTGCCTTGACTTGGTTGGTATTCACGGAACTTAGCACCATTCAGGGTTTATGGGAAACCGTTTTATGGATGTAGAGTCAAGAGGAAATTTGTTAGAATATGACTCTAACTATTTTATAATTCGTTCGTGCCTACTAATAGGCCCCCATGAACTTGTACCAGACATAGCAAAATAGTGGATCAATTTTTCCTTTTCTCTCCAACTTGGAGGGTTTTTCCATGTTAAATTGTTGTCTCTTCTTCTCTAAATTCTAAGAGTTACCAAAAAAAGTTGTTTTAAATGTAATTATAAAAAAGTTGTTTTAAATGTATATAATCTATATATAGAAAAAAAAATCTATACAGAGAAAAATATGGTCTATCTCGATCCCTGGTCCTGGCAGGCCCGCTCAACGGGAAGTTGTACAGTCTGGCCTGGACCGATGGGCTAGATTGGTTTGTGTCGCTAAGCCCAGTCTAGGCCGACCCGCAGTAGCCAATGATGTATGTTGAGTGGATCGCCCCCATACCAAAACCTCGCGTCCTACTTACGCTTCTTTTGTCTCTTTCTCTTTGTTAACTAGTCAAATCTGTTTCATCTTGCAATGAATCTC
>JAOWBN010002666.1:0-11313 GCA_028565015.1 Pinguicula moranensis | reverse complement strand
TCCATTTTCTAGTTGAAATCCTGTTATCGTACACCTTATATCAGGTACTGCAAACTATTCTTAGATAACGACTGCCGACACTAGTGTGCTTGTACCTATGTTCGTCTCATTTGTTCATCTATTTGAATCCATTTATTGCATGTTTAACCGTTAATACATGTTTTAACTTTTCAAGTTGAAAGCAGGCATAAAGCTGAGACGATCCACATTTATAAGATAGCTTATATTGATTTCTGATGCTTCAGTCAAAAATATATTAGTAGTCATCATATGCTTATGTTTCCCAAGTGAAATTAACGTTACTGATATATACACACACATATATATGTATATCATTCAGATCCCTGGTTTTGCTGCATATCAACTCTGGGGGCTCATCAAAGGTTTCCTTCCACATAGTGCAGAGGTACTTCAAAGTTTTATGTTCCACTCACATTCATCCAGTCATTCAATAAGATGTCCTCACGTAAATTCTCTGTGGTGCAGGGGGCTGAGGAGGATGACAAGTCAAGAAAGAAGAGGGAAAAGATGGAAAAGAGAGCCTCAAAGGCCAAATTTGTCAGGTCTAGAAACAGATAAAGTTCCATTTGTCCACCAATCAGTAATGAGAATTTTGAAGAGCAGGCAGCACCATACGCCTAACTTGTTCGAATCCCATCTCATGTGGAAGTTCTTTCAGTAACGTCGTGTAGCTGTTTGTATAAGCACAGGCTCCTCTGCATGAATTTAGTTTCCTAAGTTGGAAACTTAATCTCAACTGTTCTGGATGTTGACGGGAAAGATGAAGAACATTTATATTTTCCTACACTTTTTTTTAGGTATATTTTCCAATACTTGAGTCACACCACATAAACAACATTTTCTTCCCCACCGATAGAATTTCCACCACCCGTGCAGTGCAGTTGTCGTACGCATTGACAATAGGTTTATAAAAACCTCAGAAAGGGCAATCTGTTCTCCTTCATATGCTATCTTTCTATTCCTCTGCAAATAATTAGCCAAGCTTCAAACTTGAGTGAAAAGGCTTTGCAGTACTGTGGCTAGAGTCCATTGTACAATCCAGATGAAGTTGTGGTTATGGTAGCTCCGTGCAGAGCGGATACAACCTGGCACTGGTTTTGGAGAGTGGGTACGGATGGCATGAGTGTTTTGTGTATAACAACATCTAGTGTATGAAATACTGTTGAGAAAGCCATAGTAATGTATGCTGCGCAGACAATAGACATTCTACTGTACTAGTGTGAGGACGCGATCCCGTTCATGGAAATTGTCCAATTCCTGATAATCGATAATTTTTGATGGAATTAGAAGTCCAACCAAAAGCCTTTTATTAAACCAAAGATGGTATACTTTGTAAAAGGTTGAAAGTTGGAAAGTTCGTGTATAAAAATGTTGGCAAGCCAATACAATTCTTGTCTATTTTCTCGTATTTTATTTTGTTGCATGTCTTGATCTCATAATTTGAAATTGCAAATACGATTCCTGTTGATTTTGTTTCTCTTTGAAATAATCGTACAACATTTCCAAATTTTCACCCCTGCTGTTTTTACCGAAGAGATTTGGTACCTTACCTCCTGGGTTAAACAACATACCATCAAAAAATTCAAACTCTTCCGAAACTCAGTTATTACAGAAGAGCGTGTGGTGCTACTCACTCATTCAGGGGAAAAAGCAACTATCAGTTCCTTAACTAATTCACAGTTCACAAAAATTATTCTCCCAACAAATATAAAAAACGCCAGTTCAGTGAATGTTGCTAAAACAATCCATTCAGAAGAACACTAGAGCTGATAGTGATAGGCATGCTTTTCATTTATGGGAAGGAAAGGAGCTCGAAGGATGGATATTACTCATAGTTACTGCAAACGAAAAGGGAATGTGGTGTTTCATTGAATATGACAACCAAGAAACCTAAAAGAGACCTGTGGATCTTAGAACTTCATCCCGGAATGTATGGCTACAACTCCTCCAACAAGGCTTTCGTATTCAACCTTTTGAAACCCTGCATCTGCAATCATTCTTGCAAATTTGTCCTGAAATTGAACATGGGGTGATAATTGAGCAAAAGGATGAAATTGATGAAAAGTTGAACCCATATAATGACAGGAGTAACAGCACTTGGTGGTGTAATACATGATTTCGATTCAAGGGGTTGAGGTTGAAAAACTTGTCATTTTAATTTGGTGATGTATAAGGTCATCAAGTTGGTCTTGACATGGGCAAGCTATGAAGTAGCAACATGTGAGATATAACAATAAACAGAAGAGACTCGCTACACCATTTAAACCCATCTTAACATCCTCTATATTTCTTTTTAATATTATTTATGATAGCAAAAAAAGAAAGCATGAACCAGTCAAAGCATAAGATAGAGGTAAAAATGATGACTCAGCTCAGCATCGGACCACACATCAAACAGTTGAGAGAGAATGTTAAGGTCGGTCTAAGCAAAATGATGCAAGAATAAATAAATTTAAAGAGACAATGATGAGTGCCAAAGGACCACAGCTTCTGAACAAGTTTTTATTAGTCCAGCAAATGTAGATGGTGTATGCATCGTACCTGGGTTGGGAAACGGCGAATACTTTCAACCAGATACTGATAGGATTCACGATCCCCTGCAACTAGCTCTCCTAGTCTCGGAATCACAGAGAACGAGTAGTAATCGTACCTGAATAGATAAAAGATGAACATCATATCTCGGGGAGAGTTATTAAAATATCCAACAATATGCTGCCTTATCTAATATAATTCGTTTGACACCTTCACAACTATTTCCACGAATAAATTCATGAGTAAAGGAAATATATTAAGTGAAGTAAATATATTAATTTCCACTAAGAAAAGAAATCCAGAAAACTAGGGACTATTAGCAGGAATAATAACCACTAAATGGACCTCAGTATGGTACTCCAGGCTACACAAATATTTATATCCAGTTACATTTTCCTTGAACCATCTGATACTTATTGTTAACAATAGTAGCAAGTCGATCTATACTAACGGAGACCAAGATAAAATACAACCAATCAGATCTCAGTTCTGGATATGATTTGTCATATGCACATGGCTAATACTTAGTTACTTACAAGTCCTTAAAAATGGGAACTTCCACATGGCTCAGCTCAAGGCAAAGAAATCTTCCTCCCCGTTTAAGTACCCTTCCAAATACAAAAAGAAAGAACAAGTTACTAATCAAACCATACTACGCACCCCAAAGTTGAAACAGACACAAAAAAAATGATAGGATCTAAGACAGGAGATTAAACAGGAAGGATAGCTTCAAAATGCACCGGTGCTCCAGAAATCAGGAAAAATTAAAACAGAAAGCTGTCTCATTTCTACTTATCAATACAAACAAATGCTGTCTCATTTCTTGAAAGGTGTATTCACCATGTAGAAACTTCATTTGCCCATAAGTAACCCATGAAACACAGACTTATTGGCATATTGCATCATTCATGAACTAATCAGAAATCAATGACTGATAAATAAAAAGGCTAAAAAGGGAGAGGAGTACCAAAAAATAAGCAGTCAAACAAAGACGGGTAATTCAATATATTTGTCAGAACAGATTTATATTCAAGTCGCATCACTCTACAGAGAATACCAAATCATGAAGGGAAGAAAGTTACACAAGCAAAATCCAACAGGTAACCTGAAAGATTCAGCAAGAGCTTTCTCTATATGAGTGACATTCCTTATTCCAAATGCAATTGTATAACCATCCATGGAACTGTCTTCAAATTTCAATGCTTCTGCATCTCCTTCAACCCAGATGAGAGATTTATCCTCTCCAAAACCTTAATGTATTAAGGGCATCTACCAATTAAAAATGAATATGCATCTTGTCACATGAACTTATATCTTGTATGACAGGGGTTGCACAAAAATAGAGTGCACATGTACCTCTTTCCTGGGCCTTCTTTTTACCAACATTAAGCATATTTGGGTTAATATCACACACAAAAATTTGTGTTTCTTCCAACACATTATCATCTTGAATATCTTCTACGGCTCTGCGTCCAACATTGTTTATATAATCAAGGATTCTGAAGGCCACGTCTCCTGTGAATCCAGGCAAGCTCATCACCAACTAATTTATTATTGGAGGCCGGAAAGATTAACTCTCAATAGAAATTTAAGCTGCCTCGTTTCTATTTGTTCTAATGGAAAGTATTATAAGAAACTTCACGAATACTAACCATTAACATGCAAGTCGTTTATCTTAAACAGCCCCAAAACACGGTATGCAACTTACACATGTAAATATATTGGTAGCTTTTCAAGTGCAATTTCCATTGAGAGTGAGAGTGATACTCTCCCAGTTTATTATTCACAATGGTCGATATGCAGGCAACTTCATTGAGGAAATCAATTATCTGATAAGAAATCCGAATTATGCAGAAGACATGAGTGTCACAAACCCTAGTGTACCCTAATAGATTGCAATATATCTAGATCCACATTAAGAAGGCTAACTCATATTAAAAAAAGATTCAGTAGCAAATGTGTCATTTTTCATTATCCAACTATTTCGATCAAACAAGTTCTTGACATACACTAAAGCTAACCTGTTCCACCAGCCACATCAAGATGCTTCATTCCAGCAAATGGATTCAATTTGGACACGAGCCTACAATATTAAAGGGCAAAAGATACCAATTAACTACAATCCAAAGCAAATAGAAAGAAAATAATTCAACCCATCATCAATACTCCATCCAAAGAAAATACAACCTTTCTTTCCATAATCTATGAAGACCACCACTCATCAGATCATTCATTACATCATAACTCGAGGCGACGTTCGTAAAAACATTGCCAACCAGACGACTCTTCTCTTCCTCCTTCACTTCTTTAAATCCTAAGAGGCAAAAAAAAAATGTCGCTTTCCCTTGTCAGAAACTAAATTCAAGGAAGAACTGAAGCCCATAAACTGTCCCATAATCGAACCAAAATACCGAAGCTCGTAGCATGGGAGTGTAGATGCGAGCAAGAATTACACAGAGTCGTCCTAAAACCATTCCTCTTCAAGACACGATAAACCGATCTCAACGCCATTGGAAAGAACAAGCTTGAAATCAATTGAATCCCAGAATTCAATATATGAACTTTTCAATTGGGATTCAGTAGCTGTAGAGACGAGACGAGTAGAACACACTTCACTAGCGACAATAATTTGGCAAGATTGAAATTGCAACTGACAATTGCTTCAATCTAGTGGGCTGCTGCATTGATATATTCCTGATTAGGCATTTACCCCTTCATCTTTGCCTTTTAATTTCATTTCACCAATTTATCCTCCCATTTATTTATTTATTTATTATTGTTTATTGTTGTAATCCACTTTCCCAATTTCATTTCACCAATTTATCCTCCCATTTACCAAATTTATTTCAATGTTAATCCATTTTTCACCAACAAGATTGTTTTAATCCATTCTACACAAATAAGAAAGATCGGTTTAATCTAGTAAGGTTGTTTTAATTATAGGTAGGTATCTGAGCTGGGGCTAAATGGGCTCTCCCCGACTGCCCCATTTTTAAAAAGAAAATGGGACAGCCCCGCCCGTATAGCTTGTTGGGATGGTTAGACCATTTTCTTTGACGTGCCAGGCTGGGTCTAATTTTTTCAGCTCGGCTGTTGGCCTCGGAAAGACCCATTTTCAATTTATTTATTTTTTAAATTTTCGGGACCAATAAGTGGCTTACATTTTTTTTATAAAAAAAAAAAATGGATTGAGCCGGGCCGGGCGAATCCATGAGGACCCATGCCGGGTTGGGGCCAACCCTTTTTTTTTCGTGTCGAGCTAGCCCAACCTGTTTACAAAACGTCTTCCGAAGTGCGTACTTGTGCGAGTTTGCCAGCAAAGCCTCAGTGAATTGCAACCTCTTCATTAAGGTCATTGATGCGCACATACAGGATGCACTTTTTTGGTGCAAGTGTACACGTCGCATAAGTAATAAAATGATGAATAGGATGTTGAACCTCAGGAAGTGGGATAAACAATCACTAACATTCACAAGTTTTATACAATTTAAATAGAATAAAACTGAGTTGATGCTGATACTATTCTAGTAATTAACTACAAATCAGGCAATGAACAAAGATGAGTAAAATACAGTGGAATGGAGATAGATCTAATACAAAGGTTTGAGATATACAGGGGGGTTGCAACTTCACTACTTAAGTCCCTCGAGTAGATTTATAAACTGATTAGTCATGAGTTAATTGTCGTATTGTGCCTACCGGATTCAAATATCTTAGACCCTTATCTCTCTCGAGCTATAAGCATCCTTCACTGTTTTACAGATGGGCATCTCTCGGTGTCACATACAAATAAATCAGAGACATTACTCTCAAGTGATTTTCACACGGTAGCACCGATCCTATAGGTATTCTCATACTATAACAACCGGTGTGGACTTTACTGTGCCTAGCATAACTTGTGTCTCTCGACCTCCCATTATGTTTAGTGCAACTACTCACGTTGATCAGATATAAATAAATGAGGATGAAGAACAACAAGATCAAACACTATAAAGACAACTAAACATGGTAAACATTCTATAATCTCCCCGGGTTCTTTAAGGTTACATCGCTCCCCTGGATTTAAAGGTTTAGCTCATGCTTAAGGCACGAGCCGGTCTACAAACACACAATATTGAGTTCATCACAACGCAAGAAGAGAATCAGGTCAGAGTTGCAAAATGGTGACTCAAAACCCTCTGTTCTTGAACTTTCTCGTTCTCGTGTTTCGCTGCTTTCTTTGTGTTGATTCCTGCCTTATATATCACTTCAGTAGCTTCCCGTGAAAGTTTTCAGTACAGTGCAGGGGTACATTCATTTGCCTACCAAGTGTAACGTGACATATCACATTGTATAATCATGGGATCAGGAATTAGTGTCACATCTTGGATAATTGGGGCAAAACCTCTGCTTTTGGAGTTGTTTCTCTTCATTTTTTTCTCAAAAAATAATAAATGATTTGTGTCTGCAAAAGAAAGAAAAACATGTATAAAAGGTTTGTCCCATCATATTTATTAAGTCAAATCAGACTCAAATAATCTACATTTATTAGGTATAAAGTCGGCTCATCAGTCATATTTTGCAAAACCTTCAAACTGTCCAAAATGTCCATAGATCTGCACTCATCCACAACACCAATTAGCTCTTCGGTATTTGGTGGGGTATGTTTATGGAGTGGGGAGACCATACATGAGCGGGTGGGGTCTGATGCATCAGATACATCTCCTTATGCTTCGACATGAGTTGGCCGAACTACTTAATTATGTTCTTGGTGGTGGAGAAGAAACTGCGGATAAAAGATGTGTATCTCGAAATTGACCCTCCATCACCACCCGTACGCTTTTTCAATGAATTGGATTGGCCAATGTTAGGGTAGAGTCTGGTCCAGTATCTACAATGTTGTATGCTTTTGCCTCTGCTTCAATGTCGCATGTCTCATCCCGACCATCGTCGTCGCCATCCCCACCATCGCCAATCACTCTCTTTCCCTGACTCCTCATATTAATCAACTTTATCAAGCAAATCCTTGGCAGAGTCAAAATCCGAAGCATCCTGTCCTATAGCTCAATCTTTGACAAAGATTTCACACAAGTTAGCAAAATAAAGCCAGGGCTTCCAATGAATAAACTTCTACCTCATATTGGACTACAAAAAATGAAGAGAACATATTAGAGATGAAAATAATCACATATTACCCATAAACAGAATAATATGTACCCTATTACCTTCATCAAGCTTTTCCAATAGTCGCCACACCCCTCAACCACCTCCATGCATTTACTATGATTGAATGACACACCACTCCTATTGAGAAACTCGAAAATTCAACCATATTCACTCTTCCACACATGGAGCTTGTTCCCCACACTTGGAATGCCCATAATTGTGTTGCCCTTCACTGCTCGATGGATCCCAGATACACACTCATTGAAGAATCCCGCACGTCAACCGTTGTCTGCCTTGAATCCTTGCAATATTTGCTCCTTGATCGCAATAATCAGTGCTCTCTCTTTCTTTATAGTTAAATAAATATTCTTCGTCCTTACTGAAGACCCCTGCTTTTGGCTAGGGAACTCCCTCCTATTGACCAGAGTAAGGGACTCGTGCTTTCCCGTGCCCTTGAACTATTTTTTTGGTAGGTGAATCAACAAGAAGCAGCGACTAAGGGCTAACACTAACACATATTACTTCATAAATTTTTAGACATACCGGTCCTAACATGACCTCTTTGACCAATTCAATGAATTCGGCAGGGTGAAAGAGCTATTCCTTATCTATAAACCCCCATAACCATCATACCTTATCCATTATATTAAAACCTATAGTTTAATAAGATTTTTCTCTTATTTCTCTTTATGCTTTATCTTTATGTTTTATTATTATTCTCTTACTCTAATATTGTTCATATATTTTTGAAGTTTATTTTATAACATAACTGAATTAATTTTACTCAGGTTTGATTACTTTTTTATATATATAAATAAAAAAACTAAGGACCGCACGTATGATTTATTTAAATTGTTTGAAGACTTCAGATATATAACTTCGTAAGGAGCTTCTATACAAAATGGATTTTGAACACAAAATAATTATGAAATACTTCTTACTGCTTCTAAATAGGGCAATGAAAGTTGCATCATCCAAATGCACTTAAATCTTTTACTAATTTCATAAAGGGCCAGGATCCCTGCCCACTATATTTGACATCATTTGAGCCACTTAATCACAACCCTACAATCTCCAACATACGTGTGGCCAGGATTGAATCTGAGCAGATTCTACAATTTAATAAACTCGTTCTTCCTCACCTCGTCTGAAACTTTGCGCTCTGTGCTTCTCGTTGATTGTTTGCCGATTAGTGAAGATGTCGGAAGAGGACACACTCTTGAACCTCTACGATACTTACTGGTTCAAATGTGAATTTTTTACAGCAAAACTACTCTTTAATGCCTTTGACAAGAGGCCGGTTCGTGATGATCGAGTGCGAGAAAATGATCAAGTTTCTGTGTTGGACGAGCCGAGGCTGAATCAAAACGCAACCCAGATGAGAAAATACCCAATTGAAGGGTTCTTGAGATCTGAACAATGAACATCACCTAGGCAATTTAACGAACCTAGATGAGAAAATATCCAATTGAAGGGTTTCCGCCGTGCTGAGATCAGTTTATTAAATCGCAGAATATGTTCAGATTCAATCCTGGCCACACGTATGTTGGAGATTGTAGGGTTGTGATTGAGTGGCTCAAATGATGTCAAATATAGTGGCCAGGGATCCTGGCCCTTTCATAAAATACCCCAATTAATATAAACATAAACGTTGATATTTGCAATTAAAATGTATTAGGAATTCGTCGGATTTGGTTTCTTGAAACTCAAAGTAAAATGTTAGTGAACCTTTTGTAAGATTGTAATAAAGAATAAAATGATAGAAAATGTAAGGAGAGATGAGTTAATGCCCGTGGTTCGCCAAATTTTTGGATTCCTGTTAATCCACGTTGACATCCGGAATCGGATGCTCCTGTAACTTATATTAAATCCTTAGAAAACTGTCACAAAAGTCCAGAATACAACTCTCGATCTAAAACTATTGGAAAATCTCTCAAACAGCGGCAAAAAAGATGCCAAAAGACAACATGATAAAAGATCACATAATAACACTTCAAGACTGGCTGATTAGAAGGCTAGATCTTGAAAAAAATGGCAGGAGAACCAGAGATCCACTCGACGCTCAGAGAGAGAGAGAGAAATCTTAAGTTTATATACCCGCGCATCATCGATGAATCTCAGTCGCAGGATTAGACTGCATCAACACCCATGATCTAATCTTCATAAGTATGCTTCCCATCAGCTGGATGAGCTTGTATGCCTACCTCTACCTGCATGAACACTGCATGGACATAACAAAACCATCCAATTCCTACCGACGCTAGAAATAAGGGAAGTTCCATTTGTATAATTTTAGGAGCCCATTACAAAACCATGTTTTCATTTGAGCCTGCCAACAAGTTACAACTATTCTTAGCCACACTCTGGATTAGGTCTTCTCTAATTTCTTCTGGCTGTGCAAACACTTTCCAACTGATACTAAAAATTGAACTTCTCCTCATACTCAGCTCAAACACAAAGCAAGAAAATGAAACAGGGAGAATACTACCCTCATGTACAGAACAAAACCATCGAATTCCTACCGATGCCGGAAATAAGGGAAGTTCCATTTGTATAATTTTAACAACCCCTATAGCCTTGGAAACAAGTTCTGGTTCAGGATGCGTTGGTTTTTCCCCACCAAACCCTATTCAGCAAGTAAATTTGCTTATGCTATTGGTTTCCTGGAATTGATGCTTCTGAGCCCAACATCCAATATTTGGATGACATCGAAGAAAGACTTTTAGCTGGTGATGATACAGAAGGAGAATTTATTGAATGTGCTTCCATTTGTGGTCTTGCCAAACCTAAAAAGAGAAAGGGATCTCATAGTTCTGAGGTATGGGAACAATACAACATTGTCCAACTGGCCGAAGGGGCTAAGCCGGTTGCCATGTGTAAGCATTGTTGGAAAAAATGTTCCATGCCACAGTAAGAATCACGGTACTTCTGGTTTGTGGTCACATGTTGACAAGTGTGTCGAGTATTTAGGTAAGCAAATCTACAATGGATCACTATCTGACAAAGATGACTTATGATGCTTCATATGCAATGGGGAAAATCAAGGAAGATATGAGATTGAACGTCTTAGATGAAAAACAAGTAAGAAGGTCACTTACGCAGTTCATCATTGAGGATGAACAACCATTCATTATTGTGGAGAAGGCTGGATTTAGGAAGTTTGTCAAATTACTTGAGCCTCGATTCACAATTTTGAGGAGTACAGCTGCCCGAGACTGCATGAGGGTTTATCTATCTGAGTTGAATTTATTGAGGGGTTAGATGATGGAGTCGAGTCCTAGGATCTGCTTGACCATGGAAATGTGGACCTCCATTCAAAATATCAACTACATGTGTGTCACAACACATTTTATAGATAAGTGGCAGTTGCACAAGAGGGTGATCGTGTTTTGAAAATTTTTAAGCCACACAGGTAGGTCACTTGCACATGTACTTGATACCATATTGGATGAGTGGGGGCTTAACAAGGTTTTAACTATTACGGTGGATAATGCATCTGCCAATGCAACATGCTTGGATGACTTGAGAGATAGGCAGCTCCAGAGGTTTGGTGATGTATTGGGTGTTGTTGTTTTGAAGCATCTAAACTTGCATATGAGGTGCGCTGCCCATATC
>JAOWBN010002655.1:0-11314 GCA_028565015.1 Pinguicula moranensis | reverse complement strand
CGGTGTTTGCTGGAGAAATTGTAGCTAGACGTGCCCAAAATTTGCCAAAAAAGTGTGGGGGACACTAGGTTTTGGTCCAATTTTTGGCAAAATTGCGGCCGTTCGTCTCTGGGTGCCAAGAAGAGATGTTGGGAGATGGATGGCGGTCGTGTTGGGCCAGTTCCGATGTTGAGATGCGCCAGGGCGGCAGAAATCCAGCGACGAAATGTGGCGGAGTCAGGGTTCGTACAAATCTTTTGATCTGATACCAAATTGTAAAATGGCAAACGGGAAAACACGAGAAAAGTTTCTGTTATTTCGATGTTCTTAATTTTCCCCTCTTTTTATAGAGAAGGTTTACAACTCATTGAATACAAAGTATGCAACGCATGCATAATAGCAATAAATGAGACGCATGCTTGCCTGGTGGTCTCGTGGAAATTGCATGCTTCATCTATAATAAATGAGGGCGTTGGTTCTCGCCTTTAGTGCACAAGTAGCTGTCAGCTGCCTTCAATTATTGTTCCTACACACATCCACCTATTCACCGTCATTCTTGGGCTTTCATCGAATTCCAGAGTTGAACAACGCTATATCCTGATTTATGCATACGTTACTTATTGTATTATGCCTATAACCTCAAAACTCTCAATAGTCAGCAACTTACCTAGTTCCCTCTCAAGGTGATGCTAACACATAAATAGTGGATTTAAGAGAATTATGTATTGCTTGATACTTTATTTCCGTTTGATACACTGGTTTTATAGACTAAGATAGGGAGATATTTGGTCTAAGATAAGGAAAGATCCCTTAAATTATGAGATCCTTCCTTTTACAAAATATTTTGCATAATCTTCCTCCTTAATTTAGCCTATCTCAACACTTCCCGTCAAGTTGGGCTATCAAGTTTTTGATACCCAACTTGTCCAAGACTTCGTGAAATGTTGGTCCAGTTATTGCTTTTGTGAGAATGTCAACCAACTAGTCCTTGAATCTGACAAATGGTAGGCACACACACCACTTTTTCCTCAAGCTTTTCCTTTATGAAGTGTCTATTCAATTTTATATGTTTAGTTCGATCATGTTGGACTTGTTTTTTTGAAATCCTGATTGCAGACTTGTTTTCATACATCAATGGGCATGCTCCCTGTGCTGGAAATCCTAATTTTTCCATTAGTTTCCTCAACCAGAGAACCTCAGTGAGACCTCGAACTATTCCTCTGAATTTAGCTTTTGCACTGGACAGAGCTACTACTTTTTGTTTCTTAATTTTCTAAGTCACAAGATTCCCTCTGACCAATGCAAAGTATCTGGAGGTTGATCTTCTATCAATTTGACTCCCTGCCCAATCACTATAAGTGTAAACCTGAATATCCAAATTGTCATGTTTTTGATGTAGTATCCCTCTTCCGGCTGTTCCTTTTAGGTATTGAATAATTTAGGATGCCGCTTCCATGTGTTCCTCTTAAAGATTCTGCACGAACTGACTGATCACACATACTGAGTATGCTATACCTGGTCTTGTGTGAGATAAGTAGATCAATTTTTCCACCAATAGTTGATATTGATTCTTTTCTGCTGCGGGGGCATCTTGGTCGAACTTCAGCTTGTGATTAGCCATCATTGTTGTGTCAATTGGTTTGCAGTCCAACACCCCTGTTTTAGTTAGAAGATCAAAAATGTATTTTCTTTGAGATATGAATATTCCCTGCATGGATCGTAGTACCTCGATGCCCATAAAGTAATTGAAGGATTTGAAATCCTTCATTTCAAATTCTTTGAAAAGATTTAGTCGAAGACATTTGATTTCCTCGACATCGTCCCCAATGATTACCATGTCGTCCACATATATAATCAGCCATGCAATGAGTTCTCCTTGCTTTTTTAAGAATAGAGCATGGTCGGAGTTACTTTATTTGTAGCCATACCGATGCATAGCGGAAGTAAATCGTCCAAACCACGTTCCAAGAGATTGTTTGAGTCCATATAGTACTTTATTCAAACAACATACCTCGCCTCATTTAAAGTTACCGAAAAATCAGGAGGTGACTCCATATAGACTTCTTTTTCCGAATTTTCATGGAGGAAAACATTCTTGACATCGGATTGATGTAGTGTCCAGTCCTTGTTGACAACAATAGAGAATAATACTTTGATCATATCGAATTTTGTTACTGAAGAGAAAGTCTCTGAATAGTTAACTCCATACATTTAGGAGTATCCCTTCGCGACCAATTGTGCTTTGTATCTCTCAATTGAGCCGTTTGCCTTGTGTTTGATTGTGAATACCCATCTGCATCCGACTGGTTTCTTAATTGCAGGTAGTGTGCATTTCTTCCATTTTCCATTTTTTTCAAGGGTTGTCATTTCGTTCTCCATTGCCTCTTTCCACTCGAGTTTGCTTTGTGCTCCTTGTATAGTCCTTGGTACCTCCGGTGAGTATATTGCAGTCATAAATGCCCTGACATCTTGAGATAAATTATCTATGGTCAGATTTGTCATTAGATATTTTTCATGTCGGGACACATGTTTTGGTTCATATATCCTTGTAGGAATACTCCGATTATGCCGGGGTGGTATATTATTGACTCCTCAGAATTCACTGTGACATTAATGTGAATATTGGGAGTAATAGCATTAGCATCAAGAGAAATATTAGTGATATTGTCAGTAGTGGAAGAGAATTTACCTCAAGGTCTTCAGTTAAAGGAGACGATTGAGGCGGCACAGGTGACTGTAATATGTTTGCGGGGTGCATCGAGGTAGATTATCCGAGATATGATATGGGAGTAGGCTCGAGTAACCAATCCAATGGATCAACAATATGTGTTGTGTCCCCCTGATCGCTAGAGTGGATAGAAAAATAATACTCAGTCTCAAAGAAGTCGCAATCCATTGTAGTATACATCAGGTTAGATGGTAGATAAAGGCACATATATCCTTTTTGGTTAATCCCATAGCCAAGAAAAATACACTTAACGACACATGGATCCATTTTAGAACGATCAACCTTTAGAATGTGGATATAAACAGAGCAGCCAAATACTTTCAAAGCTAAGGCCAATGTCGGTGGAACTGAGGTATGTGTAGCGAGCACCTGAGAAAGTATCTTAAAACCCAAATTTTTTGTAGGTAGGCGGTTGATCAGATACACCGTCGTAGCTATAATTTTAGACCAAAAAGAGTGAGGAACCCGAGATTCAATCATGAGGGGCCAGGTGATTTCTAGTATCAACCAATTCATGCGCTCGATGACCTCATTTTTCTGAGGAGTATGTGGGCACGTGGTCTGATGCACCATTTCTTTATCGAGGAAGAATTTTTTCATTGACAGATTGACAAACTCACTGCCATTGTTCGATCACAGGGTACAGATTTTGGTTTGAAATTGCCTTTCTATCATAGCAAGAAATTCCACAAATTTCTGAAAAAACTTCAAAGTTATTTCATAAAAAATACACCTAGGTCATCCTGGAGCAATCATATATAAACATAAAAAATACCCAATATCACCTATACTTATTTTTGGTACAGGACTCCACACATCCGAATAGACTAAGGAAAAAAATAGTATCGATACGAGTATTATTCGACAAATGAGACTGGCGATGATTCTTTGCTAAACAACAAATATCACAAGAAAAACTATTGTTCTTTTGAAATAAATGCGAAAATAAAAGTTTGAGATAACCAACATAAGGATGTCCCAGTCTCCTATGCCTGAGTCACAATTGATGATTAACCAAGTCGTGAGAGACTAACGCAGTGCCTGAATCAATCAATTCATCATCATAGTACAATCCCCTATGTTTAGTGCCACATCCAATAATCTCCCATGTCTGAAAGTCCTGTTGTAAACAAAAATGAACATAAATGAAAACTCGACAATTTAATTCTTTGGTCACGTGACTAACAGATAATGCATGACAATGATGGCACAAAGAGACAGTTTGTTAATGTTAGATGAGGTAAGATTCAAATGAATCTGGCCACCCAGCAACAAGTGATACACTCTCATTGGCTGTCTGGATACTGTGTTTGATTGGTTTGGAGGGGTTGATGAGATTTGTGGTAGTATTTATCATAGTGTCAGTGGCTCCACAATCAAGTAAACATTGGATAGGAGTTGGTTGAGAACCATGGCAGAGTACACTTTAGAATTGATTGTGGTTGGTTCCGGATTGAGACCAAAATAACGAGAACCAAAGAATTTTGAATACTTGGAAATTAGTGGAGTTTTGGGCAATTTTTAAGGTTTTAGGATTTTTTGGGGCTGTTTGTGGGATTGGAAAAACTTTCGGGATCGTTCTTTATTTTTTTGGAAAATGTCGTGGGTGTATATGGGGTTTGGCATCCGATTGGGGATGTATTGTGATTGGCGTAGAGATCAGGGGCTGTATTGCAACATAAGAGGCAGCTAGGTGCGTAACTGTAAAAAATGGAGCAATATGCATAAAATCAAAATTACGTGCACTAGTGTTTGAGAACATTTCGTTCCCAAACCTGGTACCTGCATCGCTGGGCTTTTATTCTAGAACTGTGATGGTCGCAACTCCAAATCCTCACTAGTGGTTGATCTCCGCCATTGTTGGTGGAGGCCTCGGTGCTTCCCATAATGATGGATGTGGAGCCTGGACGATGAGTTTTATCCTTGAAGTACCACTCGGAATACCCTATTGTTTTGAAGCATCTCTGTGTGGTATGGACACTTCTCTGGAACTTGTTGTACAATAACTTCAATTTGTCAATCAAGGGCTGCGAGATGATGATTTTGTACTAGATTTGGTCGAATTTGATTGAGGTTTGCTGGAAGGTTGCAACTTTAGGGCGAAGCTACTGCCAATTCCTTGTGCACAGTCGCCATTGTCGTTGTACCCTGGATTCAAAATGTGTTGCCTAGCGGTTTCTCGGTAATAGTCGGCATATGTGTGATCCACAGTTGGTAGCGGTCTGCAACAGGTCCTTTTTTATTCCGTCAAACACATTGTTTATATTTGCAAGAAACTGAAACAACCTTGTTTCTTGTTGAATGTAATCGAATATTTTGACATTTGCTTCAAATTTAATTGGATTGGGCATCCTGTGGTCAATTTCTTACCAAATGTTTTGCAAGTTGGTGTAAAGATCCTCCAAATGCCCTGTCCTTGATGTTGGTGATTAGCTTGGACAGATAAATCAAACAATTGGAGTGAATCTTGTCCGCTATTGAATGTTGTAGCAAGCCTGTCCCAAATGGCCCTAGCCGATGAATAGGATGCAAATCGATCTACCAGTGTGGATTCCATGGCTAAGAGCAACGTGGTACAAACCTGTATATCTGCTTGTTCCCATTTAGTGTAACTTTGGTCCTCATTTGCAGAAGAATTGCTGTTGAGATGATGCAATTTTCCTTTGCCATTGATCACCATTTTCATGAGATGACTCCTTAAGGAGTAGTTGTGATTGTGAGTTTGATATGGATTGAGGTGTGTTGGGAAGGCTCAGGATCCTTCATTGTTTGAAGGATTCTTGTAAGTTGTTGGGCTAGTTTCTCCGAGGTGGGTCTTGCGGTTGGCGATGCAGCCTGAAGGGGCATTTTTAGTTCACTACCAGTCATCTTTGTTGGACAGTATGGTAGATGATGATTCTTTCACAAGCTTGATCCCAAGGATCAAGCCATACCCTTTGATACCATGTTAATACGTGAATAGTGGATTGAAGTGAATTGTGTATTGCTTGATACTTTGTTTCTGTTTGATACATTGGTTTATAGACTAAAATAGGAAAAGATTTGATCTAAGATAAGGAAGGATCCCTTCAATCATGGGATGCTTCCTATTACAAAAATATTTTCCCTAATCTTCACCTTTAATTTAGCCTATCTCAATAGGTGATTCTAGAGCAGGTCGAATCAACCCATGCCTACGTGCGTGAAGGGAGTGACCAAAGAACTGAAGTGTGCGCAGGCCCGAGACCACGATGAGATGAAGGAATGCTTGGACCAAATCAATGATGGGGTAGATCAAGTCACGAATTGTATGAAGAAGACTCGGAAGATAAAGCAAGATGGAGAAGATGATAGCGGATTTCCATGGCATGCAAGCAATGTTCAAACATGGATGAGCCAGGCCTGACGGATGCAAGCATGTGTTTAGGTGGATTTTTGGGTTGGGCCCTCAGGCAGAAGATGAAAGCCATGATCGAAGTGAGAATTGTGAATCTCAAACATGTCACTAGCAATGCTATGGCATTGTTCAACACATATGCTGAAAGATACAAAAGATCCTTTCATCGCACAAAACACAAAGCAATATAGTTTTTTTTATCAAGAAAATTAATTATTTTATTAGATTGGACTTTCGCCCAAAGTAAAAATATTTACATAAAGAAAATTTCTGATATTTGAAATTGGTATATGTTTGGGGATTCTGAAGTCAGTCCCTAAGACTAGTCCTGAATCTAATGAAAAATATGTGGTGGTCCATATCTTTTTTGATTTCCATAATGAGTTCACCGTTTGAACATATAATTGTTTCATGCTTTCCAAATGCCCCATACCGAGTTGTGCAATATGGATTTCCATGTATCTCTCAATTTCTTTGTTTTTATCATCCCCGGATGAAGAAGAATCTAATGTTGTTTAAGATTAGACCATTCGTATCTGCTAGTATTTTTCAGAATCATTTACCCAACAAGGCTAGGTTAAATAGCTCAAAATTTTTGATTTCCTGGTCGACTATTTGACAGACGAGTTCCCACTTAACCCAATAGATTTGCTTGGCCTCATAGCTTGTGCCTCCCCATAAAAATCTTGCATGTATTCTCTGAATAGTTGCGAGTACTTCTGGCGCTTTGAAAGTGGATGGGAAGTAGGTCGCCAATCCAGTAATGGTGGACTTGATGAGCGTGATCCTTCTTCTGAAAGCTAAGTAGGAGTTTTTCTAGTTCTTTATCCTCCTTTTGGATTTTTGTTATAACTGGTTACCATGTTGGTATTCTTCCCGAGTTTGTATTCATGGGAAAACCTAAATAGGTTTTAGGCGCTTAGTTATCTGACAATTCAGGCGGATCGCATAACTTTGCAAGTCTGAGTTGGAGAAATTTACCCACATGATGCTTGTTTTTGAAAAATTTACTTTGAGGCCTGATGTTAACTCAAAGAGCCTTAGAATACTCTTCATTTGGGTATTCTCTGTGGTCCCCTTCACCAAAGAGGAGAGTATCAAAGATGTAGATGTGTCATTGGTAGTTTGTGCTTTCCTACACACAACTGAGACCATCAACCTCGGGTCGTCACCTGGTCAATCATGAAGTGGAATTCTTCCATTGCAATAAGTAAAAAGAACGGTAACAGAGGATCCCCCTGCCAAAGTTCCCTTTCTAATGCAAATTCACCTGAAGGATTGCCATTTATGAGGACTGTAGCTATTGCAGTGGTAACACATTCTGTAATCCATCGCCTCCATTTATAGCAGGAACCAAATTTCTCTAGCATCATGAATAGGTAGCCCCAATCTATTGAGTCAAAGGCCTTTTCAAAATCCACATTTAGTGGGATCCCTTGTCTCTTATTACGTCTTAGCATCTTTACAACTTCATTTGCAAAGATTACTCCATCCATGATCTATCGACCTCTTATAAAGGTCGTCTGGTGTGGGGAGATCATCTTTTCCATTACCGTACTCATGCGATTTGCTAATAATTTAGCTAATATCTTGTAGGTGCAATGATAACGATCGGTAATCATTAAGGAGACCATCTCTAAGGAACTTTGAGAAAACTCCAAGAATGTATAATTTTCTCCTCTACTCTTGTTACGACTATGTAAATCAGCATGGATCATTGGTTAGAAACTCTTTAAAGTTTTATTGTGCAAACACTCGTTTTACGCTTCTACTTCACATTCATGTTTTATGACATTTAGTGTAGCCATGAATTCCTTCACCTGCAACAATGAATTTAGGAATATATAATAAATGTTACGTCGGATTAATCATTAATCTTGCAATCATGCACAATTTATATTTGATTACCTAGAAAAAAGGTTATCATTGACTTGAGTAGTATTTTTTTTTCCCTAAATCCCTGCAAAAAAACGGGCATAGTAGATAATCGTTTTTAAGAGATGCCTGAGGATCCAAAGCAGATGAGACTAATTTTTCTGATTGTACATTGATGACACTAGAATACTATGAATTGGTGGATCAACACAAACATGGCAGGTGATTTGGACATGCCTTCATGATTTGGACATGTCACTTACATATCACTTTTATGGACTAATTCTACTATGTAAGGGTGTGTTTTATGAGTCAATTTTATAGTCATTTAATTAGTCAAATAACAAAAATAATTAGCTATTTTGAATAATTAGCTATTTTGGAAAACGTGGTTAGTTAGAGTTTGAACTCCAAGATATAGTCAAATTCAATTAGGAAGTCCTAGTTCAGTAAAGCCTATAATTTTTGTCATCAAGTTTAGTCAAAATGACCAAGCTTTCAAATTTGCTAGTAAGAATTATTGGTTATATTAGTCCGGCTTGTGGGCTAAGCTTCATCATTGAATTATTGAATAAAGTTATCATCTACCTTGAAGATATTTCTCTTGGTATTTTCGGGCAAACTTCCTTCTTCTTCCTCAAGCACACTTTAAACAACTAGCTATTGATATAATCACTATATTAATATGACGTTAATAAGGTTAGCATATCTTGGTTCAATTTATTATTTACATAAACAATGAATGATTTTCTATTTTATCCTCTCTTACCGTTGTGTCTATGCCTTTATTTTTTCGGTGACCCTAGACATCCTATTTCCTACGTGTTGAATATGAATTTACCTAAAAGACCCAACTTAATCATGTGAAATTATAGTATTATCCTTTCTTAAACTAGTGTTATCTGTGGCTATTAGTTGTTCCGATTGATTTAATTCTATCTATTTGTTATAATTATTCCAACGACTGTGATCGACAATCCATGTAACAAAATCAAAGTAATCTGGATTGTTTATTTCATTATTGCATCTAACGGTTGTGGATTGGTGGCTTCTTCGAGAAGCTGAATGTGATACATCTTTCTATGATCTATACCGTCCATCTGTTATTTTATCCTGAGGCTGATATTGAGTGGTGAAATCGAAGTAATATCCAACGGTCCAGACTTAATGGTTGAAATCAGCTGATTGTGACCGTTGTTTTGTGTGAATCCAACAGCTGAAATCAATTGAAGTCCAAGATATAAATACGGTGGTCAAATCATACGTTGATACTTTTGGAATTATTTTTTTCTCTATATGTCTCGATCTCTTGATTCTCTCTCAATCTCTTGAGCGTTTTTGAGTTAAAACTATTGGTTTTCTCGATTTTACTGGTTCTAGCCAACTGTTTTGGCTATAGATGTGTTAGAAGTGACATATTATCACTTTGTTCGGTAGATTTGGTTTTGTGGCCAAGATTTGCTGTTCTTGAAGGCTTTGGATGCTGTTTATACTGTTTGTGACATTTTTGAATGAGAAATAGAAGCTACGAGAGCGTCCTTTTGGAGCTCAACGTGGATTAACCAGATTCTAAAGAGCCGGCGAACCACGGGCTTTAACCCAACTCTTTCTCATTTTTCTTTCAATTCATGCTTACAATATTTCTTACGAATTACTCATATTATTATCTTGTTCATTTTATACAGAAATAACAAATCCGGCTAAAATTACCTAACACTATGTTGAAATACTAGAACATTTATAGGAGCCCTAGAATTTGTGTTTGTTGTTTAAATTATTTCGAACAACCTTTGTTAGTTAAAAACGCTATTTTCATCAGCGTTGTTATTCTTTTCCCCTATTGTTTTCGAGTAGGATTTGATAATTATAACTATTATGATTTTTATATCTATGTTGGTGAAAATGGGATTTAGTCAACAATGGATTAAATGGATATGAGCATGTATATCCACCCCACACGCCGTGGTTCTAGTGAACGGAAGTAGCTCCGGTGAATTCAAAATGCAGAAAGGTTTGCGTCAAGGAGATCCACTTTCTCCATTTCTCTTCCTGACAGTTGTAGAAGGTCTGAATCTCTTGTTGAACAAGGCTGTTGCTATGGAAAAATTGAAGCCAATATTGGTTGGAAAGGTTGCACTCTCACATTTGCAGCATGCAGATGACACGCTTCTACTTGCAGAAGGAAGTAAAGAAAACATATTGGCAATGAAAGAGATTTTGAGGCTATTCGAGCTCATGTCAGGACTTGTTATAAATGTCAACAAAAGCAGTATAATTGGGATAAACATCAAGCTTCAAAGCTGGACAGATTTGCAAGACAGCTTCACTGCAAAGTAGACACCCTACCTATCCTCTATTTGTAGGATCTAAGGGGCCGATTTCAAACGTACCGAAAACTTTCAAATTCGGCCCAACCACGAAATCGATGCCCAAACATATTAATTCGTGTTCTAGAATGTTAAGGGAAGTCGTACGTACCTTATTAGGTCAAAATCGGAAGAACTCGCCAGAAAATTTCACAATCCGATCGAAAATTCAAGAACAAAACAGAGACCACGCAGTCCCTAAATAGAGGACCTTTAACATGTGCACTCCCTGGGAAAACGAAGATGGCTGCTAGATCAAAAAACCGGCGACGAGAAAAGATTTGTTTTGTTTGGTCGTTTTCTTCTGTTTTCCTTATTTCGCGATGAAGATGAACAGAAACAGATGCGTACAAACTCGACCGACCGATTTTAAATCACATGATATTCAATTGGGCTTACGGGACCAATTTAATTAATTCTCATTTGGGCTTACGGGCCCAAACAGCAATTTAAGCACGTTGGGCTGAAAAAAAAAATTGAAGACCCAATTAGATTTAATCACATTAAATCTAATTTCATTAAACTGCAATTAAATTGGATTCAGATACTACCGACACCCAATTAAATCTCGTCCGTGATATTCGCCAATTATGTCACACATAATTAATCAATTCTTTAGTTCACCAGATAGAGCGACCTGATAGGATCCATATCTTAATCGGTACTACCATAAGCGGCATCTGGCAATGCATTATGATCCGATTAAATATAGATAAATCGTGATCCTAAATATGACATTTAGTATTTATTCTTTCGTCACTTAATATCCATTGATTAATGTCAAGCATAGGAATGTGTCATCCTTGACCATTAATCACTTTCTTGATATATCAGTAAATAATCGTTAATATGTGACTATCTCATAATCACAAATTGCCAGCATAACAATTATTACTGCATCAAGAGGCCCAGGGATATTAGTAATCTCATCCAATATGAGATGGACAAAAGTATCATCTTGATATTCCATACCTTCCAGCATGAATCGTG
>JAOWBN010002644.1:0-11314 GCA_028565015.1 Pinguicula moranensis | reverse complement strand
GCCCAATTACAAGGGATATATAATCCCAGTCGGTCGAGTATTCTTCATCAATCCTCTTCTCTCCAGCGAGCTTTTACGAAAAAGAACAGAGAGTTCTAACAGAGATAGAAACTCGACCGGGATTTTTCCTCACCGAATTTTTCCTTATGGTGCAATTGATCTCCAAGATCCAAAGTCAGGGGTCATATGGAAAGTGAATGGTCAAAAGGTCAAAGTCTACATCAGGGCAGAGGACAAAGCAAACAGGGGTTCGAGAGAAGTTTGTTCGCTCAATGACCTCTATAGTGAACCCCGACAAGTCGACCCGACGACTATAAACAAAGCGCTAGTTGGGAGGCAACCCAACATTTATAAATACTTTTTTTTAATAAGTTATGGGTTTTCTTTTCGGTTCTTTCCCGTGAAATTTTTGTCGAACCGAACTTATATTTTGTCCTTATTTTGTAGGGTCTCCAAGGTAAATATTTTTTCAGGATGAACCCTTGCACACCAACTCAACCCGTCTAGAATATGTGGAAGTCCCATGCAAGGGAAGTTTTTCTTTCCTTTATGTACTTTATTTTCAACCATTTGGGACAAAGTTTCAATTAAGTTGGGGAGGTAAACTATCATTTTTTTCTTATATGTTGTATGCTACTGATCATTGCCATGCTAGGACTTTTTGCGCTTAATTTTCAAAATTTTTGAGCATGCTTATGGTCTTACATGTCTTTATGTACCCCAAAATTCTTGGTAAAATTTTTTAATGTAACTTTGTCTTTCCAATATAATAAGATTTCAACATGGTTTTCACATTAAAAAATAGTGTCACATTTTTTTGATTTCTTGAACTGATGAAAACATGTAATATTTTTTATTGATATAAAACCTTATCTTTTAAGAGTATGTCATTCATGTTGGTAGTTCTTAAGATTGTTGTGAACCTGTTTAAATCACCCAATATTGGTGCATGAAAATGATTATGGCATTAGGATCACCCACACAGCCGCGACATATATATCCTTACCCTAATTTACCCTAGATAACCACTTTTAACTTTTTTTGTTGCTTTTTTTCTTTCTATATATATGTTAGCCATTAAGCCCATATATCCTTTTCTGCTTCCTCTTTTCGTACCTGCCACTGTGTTAGAGTATTGTTATATTTTGGAAAAGTGGAAATTGTTGATTGGTATGTATGGTAGGTTGGTTTAAGATATTACCAGACTTGAGAATTTATTTTCACGAATATTTGTAATACTTCTATGATCTCATTATGCATATGTATGATAAAAGGTTACTAGAAAAAAAAAAGAAGAAGAAAATGAAAAAAAGAAAGAAAAAAGGCAAGGCCATTCAAAAAAAAATCTATTACGAGCTCTTTTCTGATTTTGCATGTACATAAATTCTCAAGTTTGAGGGTGGTTGGGTTTGTGGTCCAGTTTATCATCAGTCGGGTTAGTGGTTAAATCTAGTTTGGGTGTATCAGTACTTGAATTCAGTTTTGTTTGAGACTACTTCCCACAGTTATCCCAACGTTTCCTAAGCTCCATTACAACCCAAGACAAATACCTTCTGATTTTTGCATCACTTTCACTGAGATAAAGATTGTTCATGTTTTTTCTTGAATTTGCTCCATACATTGACGCTAGGTGTTAGTTAAATTTATTCTTTCTTGATGACTTAGTGACGATGGTTTGAGACTTATGTGACATTTGATTTTTCTAAAACTATATGTTGGAAGTTGTTTGGGAATTTATGGAGAGACCATGGGGAGGTTTATTGAGGATCTTTGCTAAAACATTGTGGGTTATGTGTGGTTTGTCATAGAACTTTATAGTACTTCATATGTTTAGTTGTTGCCTAAAATAAGAACTTCAGCTGTCGTGAAGTCTAAGATCTTTCAGTTGTGTTATTTGTTTATTCAAGAACAAACAAGGACTTAAGTTTGGGGATATTTGATGTGAATCAAATAGTACATCTTTACTTAGATGATTTCATGATGTTTTTTTGGTGATTTACATTCATTTAGGTAGGATCTAATATTTTTATGGCATGATTTACGTTTTGGTAGTGTTCTATGTGTAGGTAATGATCATTGGATGAAATTGGTGATTTTTGAGTGAGGCATGAGCAGAATTTTTAGTGCTATTGCCCAACTTCAAAAAATTATAACTTGAACTAGAAGTATCCGATATGAACGTACAAGATACGCATGCATAGAATGGATGAAGGACTACAACATCCATGAATAACACTCCAAATTTGGAATCTACAGTAGAAAAATCCTAAAATTTAGGATTTTTATTATTTTAATTTTATCTTCTAGTTGTATTGAAATTCTCATATTTATCACCTAGCCTTGGAGAAATTCTATAGATATAGGCCAATGTACGTAGTGGAGAAGAGAGTGGGAGTGGTGCTCAAATTTTAGCCTCTCCTATCTAGTTCTTGTGACAATGATCAATCGAAAAAAGGAATTTTTGGGGGCGAATTATGGTGTTTCTGTACTTAGAAGTTATGTTAAAATTTATAATGCATCATGTTAGGATTTTAGTATAATGAGTATAAATTTATATGTTATGTGTTAAGCATGCTATAGATTTACAATTTTAATTACATGTTCCATGTGTTAGAGTAAAAAATCAATACTTTCCTATTAGCCTAAAATCAAACCAGGGAATTTAATTTAATCTTGTGTATTTAGCCACCCAAAATAGGTTAAGAGTAATTTTGTCTTATAAAATTTCAACAAAACCCGTATGCAATTTTTATTTCTCTTCGTAGTTCAATTTAATTCTGCATTTAATTTTATGAATTTTTATTTCTTATTTGGTCACAATACATCTCAATTTTCTTCTTGTAAT
This sequence comes from Pinguicula moranensis, assembly GCA_028565015.1. NCBI lineage: Eukaryota > Viridiplantae > Streptophyta > Magnoliopsida > Lamiales > Lentibulariaceae > Pinguicula > Pinguicula moranensis. Next base: position 8,469 of record JAOWBN010002644.1, on the reverse strand, counting down.
TTTTTGCATGTTATTAGGGTTAACGAGTCTGCGTGCTAAGAGTCTAATTTGCCTCCATGTGTTTCGACCCGTTTATTGCTATAATTGATGCAACTTTCTTGCAATTTATAGTAATTTTAGGGTATTTAGCTTGTTCCGTAATTATTTGCATTGATTATATATCTTTAGATTTGCATCAATTGCGTGCTCCTTGGGGTTCATGTAAATGTGTATCTTTTGATATTTGTATTTATCTTAGTGTAGATCATTGGATAGCATTTGATTAGACCTCCAATTTACATTTGTTTCTAGCGTAGTAGTTGATTAGGGGCTGATGTTTCATGTTAATTGGGTTTCTATGGCGTAATACATTTCTTCCCATCGATCATTCTCAATTTATATGTTTTCAGTATCGTTCAGTTTGTATTTTATGTTTTTCGTGTGTCTCAATTTGCTAGAATATGTTCCCGTCTCTATGTTCCATTCCGTGAGCAAAGATTCACATCATAGATGGAGTGATAACCTGGTACAGTTCTCCACTGAGTTGGTATGCAACGCTTTTCTTCCTTTTATACCTCCTCATATTTTCCTTCGTAAGTCTCATTTGCGCTTAGTATGTTACAACATCTATGAATTCCAAGATGACTCATATGGTCAAGATGATGAAGTTTGTGATGCTGGTGGAATGAGAAGCTGGCTTGTATTTTGAATGGGTGATGGACTTGGTGGGGACTGTAGCACATGCTAAGGATTGTGATGCTACAGCGAAAGCGGCATTGAAGGAGACATAGAGAACCTTCAAGGCCCTGCTAGAAGAAGCTCTGAGTGTCAAGGATGAGTGCAAGTGTCAACTTTGGACGCATAAGGAAGAGTACATGGTGACAAAGCCACAGATGCGATGGGAGATCCTGGAGAAATGTATTTAGGGCCCAGTCTTTGACGAGATACTCATTGAGGTGGTCAAGGAAGCCACCAAAAGGAGTGGATTACTCTCAGATTGAAGCAACGCTACATTTGATGCCAAGCTCCTCGACCTTTGTAAGGATGAGAACTTTGAAGATCATCCTTTTATCTTGTCCAACCCGGTTCGTGATCCTAAAGAAAAACCTTTCAATGAGAATATAAGGGGTTGGGTGAATTCCACATCCCCTTTGGAGATGAATTATTTGCCTTGCTCGCGTATTTGAGCTTAGGGTTTCTCATGCGAACATTGTAACTTTATACCTAATTTCACCTTGGAGTGTTTCAATAATCCACGCATCCCCTGTATTTTTCCTATCCCCCTTTGTGTCAGATCATCAGTGTCTAGGAGATGGTTGTCCTCACATTCCTCCCCCCAAGAGCATGATCGGCTACGAGGATCTCACGTAGATGTTGTATGGCACCGTCGATTGACACTTATTCCTATCATGAAGCCCCAATCTAATGATGCGCAAATACTATTAGCATTAATTACTTGCAAGTGTACAAGTTACACAAAAAATAGAATGATAAGAAGGATGTCGAACCATGGAGATTGTAGATGATAATCACCAAAATTAATGAGTTCTATGCAATTTGGACCAATTAAAAGGAGGCAAGTACTAACCTATTAATGCAAACAATACTTGTATAGAAGATATAGGGCTAGTGACTTCACCATTTAGTGAACTTAGAAGGTTTAGGTTTCTTTCTACGTTTACTCTTCGTATTTGTTGTATTGCTATCTACCAAATTTTCATCTCTTAGTCACAAGTCTCTCTCGAGTTCAAGCATCCCTCTTATGGCATATAAGCATGCTTCTCTCGAAATCACACTTGAATTCACCAAAGGCTTTATGTTTATGAAATCCACACACGGTGGCAATAACCCCATAGTCATTCTCATACTATGGTGATTACCTTTGATTTTAACATTTGTAGCATGGTCAGTGTCTCTTGACCTCCCACCATGCTTTGTGAATATGCAAAATGTTAGCTAGACACATGCAAGTTAGGAAGAAGCACAATAAAATCAAATAGTAACTACAACATTCCAATGAACTAAACATTAAAAAATCCGCAACTAAGTTGACAAGGGTTCCATTGCTCTCATAGACAAGAGTTGTAGCTCATTACTTAAGACAATTTGATTCCACAAATAAACTCGCAAGAGGCTACATCAATGCCATAAATTAAGGTTCAAGCCATACAAATAGATAAATGAAAGTTAAGTTAAAAATAGGCAAGAGCCCTCCTTGGATGAATAGGGAGTCGCTGGAGCTCCTCCTCCTTCTCCATGGCTCCTCTGCAAGTACTGTTGCCTTGTGCCTCCGATTCTTGGAAATAATCCTCCCCATAATGGTTTGATATAAAGAAGTGATACATGATGCATCCCAAGTTGCACCCACGCCCAAACAAGGGGGCATGACTCCAAGGATGGAGAGGACAATGCCATAATGTCCATTGAAGATGGAAATGAACTCGAGAAGGCCATAAAGCCCGCCAAACAACATGATCCACTAATTATGCGCAATGGGCCTATCACAAGGGTGAAGTCTAAGGAATTCAAGGAGGACATAAATGGAATGTTCAAATAAATGTGGTCTGAAAATTTGACATTTGGAATTTTTGGACCCCATGGCCCAAAAATGTCAAATGAGCCCCACAGACCAATTTAGAAGCGCCAACCCATTAAGGTTCAATGTCTAGCCCAAGAGGGGAGGTATAAGGCCCAATTAATCATGGGTAAAGAGTTAAAAACGTGGAGGAAAGAGAAAATTGGATAAAATGAGAATTTATACAATTTAGGGATTTTGTCTCTTTACCTAATAAAAGATGTTCCCTTGACAACTAACGCTCCTTTGTCTATTCAAGAAACTTCCTTACAAGACCAAAACTCCTAAGGAAGCCACAAAACACGTGGCCTTACTTCCTTCTTAGCATATGATATATTTTTGGTCAAATTTCTAGTATTAATTAGTTTCCTAGTTACTCTAAAAATCCTTTCTTATTTTTGCACGAAATTTAGGATTAGTTATTCCTATATAAAGGTCTTAACATCCTTTGTGTTGGACACACAAGTTTTGAATTGAGTTTTGTGAGATTAGTTCTCTCTTTTGGTTTTAAACAAAAATTTTCAACATATCTTTTCTTCTTAGTCAAGTGGCATCGAATTCATATAGAACTTATCCTTGATTCTTGGTTAGCACAAGTTGCTTTCACGGGATTATTTGGTGGTATTCTCGGTTATATAAATCGTGACTTCTTATTGGTTGACACATGTTATTTTCAGGCGAAAGTACAACAAATTCGTCCCTTTTAGATTTTGTTTTGAATCTTGAATTGGTGTAGGGTTTGTCACTAGTTCAGCACGGATTCATATCACCTAAGCTGGCCTGCAAAGAACGTAGTACTTTGTTAGTAATTGTTCCAAAGGATATACATATTAATGAGAAGTTATGAAATGGAAGAAATGAAGATGATCATATTGAGAAAACGATGAAGAAATGCAAAAATGGTGTGCACCCTACGTTAGGCGTAGCGCATGACACACGTGGCACACATGGATGTGCCTCGCACACAACTATCTTGCACGTGCATAGGGCGAGTGGTGCATGCATCATGTGGGCAACATGCGTGGACAAGTGTCGTGCACATTGCATGCACAATCTGTTACACATGATGTCATGTGCATTGCATATAGCGGTAGGCAAATGGTCCAGGTCCGGCTCGTCGACCAAAAAATAGATACACGAGCGAGTGTGTCGTGTCGGGCTCAATTTTTGAGCCAGATAGGCTGTCCCGACCTACCCATTTTGTAAAAAAAAGTACATTAATAAAAAAATAAAAAATAATAATAATAATAATAAATGGACGGGGCAGGCTGTATTTTCTAGCCCACCAACCTGGCACAGGCACTAGCCCGTCCGTTGCCTATTACTAATTGCACGTACAATACTCGCACGGCCTACGCGCACCACTTTTCCTGTAGAAGTGACTTTGTTGCGTTCTTCATTTCCTCGTAAATGGGTCTTCGTTGGTAGGCCTCTTGCCATACGTTTTGCCTCTCACATCATAAATCCCCCAAATTTAGGGTTGCTGAGGGTGACATCATAAAATCATAGCCCTTGAATTACTATTTTACCAGCCTCATTCATTTACTCCAGTTTCTTTTGTGACAATTCAACTTATGTGCCTTTTCACCTTTTGTGCACCTTTTGGGTTGCTGAGGGTGACAATCCTCTCCTATTTCCTGATTGTTTGCCACATTGCTATAGTGACTCTACGCATTCCAGCTTTGTCCAAGCATTTTCCTCCCTTCTCTACTTGTAAATTCCTTGGGTTTTGGCCGATCAAGGAACATATATGACCCGGCCGCATAATCGATGATCCAAGGACTCAATTTTTGGCCACCGAATGGGAATTCAAGCTGCATCTCCAGAAGCTTCAATGAATATTTCCTCAGATGGTGCGTCGGTTGCAATAGCGAATCCCAGATCATTTGAATAGGTCCCAACAAGACTCACTTCTCAATCACTGGTCAAGTTCTGGCGGAAGTACCACATTCGTCCGTGATACAAGATGCTCATTCCCAAGTCTACTGATCGAGCCTTTTCCCAAGTCTATTAATGTTATGCAGGTGCAATTTCTGGAAGGGCTCATGTTTTCCCTTCACACCATGTTTCCTTCTTTCTTTCATCACTAGGGAATAAGTCCTCTCTAGTTGGCTCCTAGCGGGTATACACATTTGGTGTCCTTCTTCACTTTCTGCCATTTTCTTTGTATCTAACCCATGTTTTCCAAGGTTTTCTCTCTCTTTAATGTATATTTGGAGGCTTACGATTCAGACGATTTGTCGGTATTACTTCATCCCCATTCGGGGTCGAAGATTGTGACTTTGGTCCCGCAGCTAGCCAGGGACTGGAAGTCATATTATGTTTCCTTTGTGATCCCCTGGAGTATAACCTCACATTTACTCCTCTCTTTCATTCCCCCATTTGTTGTCTTTCCCCTGGTCCACATGAGCAATAATCAAAGAAAATAAGAACACTTTTTTTTTCCTTCACACTATCAGCCACCGCCCCTTATAAAGTAAGATCTCAAAAATCCTTTGTCTCGTGTGATAAGACTTGTGTTATGACTTGTATATTCGAAACCGAACATGAGTTAAATCTTAAATTAATTATCCAATAATTTAGTCCCAATTAGTTAATTAACCAACTCATTCACTAACAAGGACTATTGGGCCTTTTATAATTAAACCCAATATAATGTCTTTTAATTAAATCTAATTTAATTAAGCCCAATGAAACTTAATTGAATTAATCCCATGGACTATTTAATTAACAACTTAATCAAATGCCCAATTAGACTCTCCAATTCATGGAACATAATTATAGGATCATCAAAATTAATTTTTTTGAAAAACGATGAAGGCGACTTCAGGCCCAACTCAATGCCAGATCAGGCTCGTGCACAATGCGACAGATACAAAATGCATGACCCATTGATTGTGCCATGGGCCATGTGCCTGCCAGTTAGGTGAATAGGCCCATTGGGCACACAAAATTGGCCATCATCTACGAGCGATGGATCCATGTTAGCTCATTAGTTTGATGGCAATAGGAGTTAGCAACCTGTGCGCGTAGGTCGTGCGAGTACCGCACGTGCAATTTGTAATAGGCAACAGACAGTCTAGTGCGTGTGCCAGGTTGGCGGGCTAGAAAATACAGCCCACCCCATCCTTTTTTTTTTCTTCTTATTTTTTATTAATCTTCTTTTTTTTTTACAAAATGGTAGGCCGGGATAGCCTATTTGGCTCAAAACTTGAGCCCGACATGGCACACTTGCTCATTTATCTATTTTTTGGCGGACGAGCCAGACTTGGACCATTTGCCTACCGCTATGTGCAATGCACATGACATTATGTATCATAGACTGTGCGTGCAATGTGCACGACACTTGTCCACGCACGTTGCCCACATGATGCATGCACCACTCGGCCTATGCACGTGCAAGATAGTCATGTGCGAGGTGTGTGCCGTGTGTGTCGTGCGGTACGCCTAACGTAGGGTGCACACCATTTTTGCATTTTTTTCATCATTTTCTCAATATGGTCATATTCTTTTCTGCCATTTCATAAACTTCTCATTAATATGTATATCCTTTGGAGCAATTACTAACAAAGTACTACGTTCTTTGTAGGCTAGCTTAGGTGATATGAATCTTTGCCGAACTTGTGGCAAAACCCCATACCAATTCAATATTCAAAAATAAGATCTAAAATGGACGAATTTGTTGTGCTTTTTCCTGAAGGCAACTTGTGTAACAAACGAGAAGTCACAATTTTTATGTAACCGAGAATGCCACCCAATAATTTCCTGAAAGCAACTTGTGTTAACCAATAATTAAGGATAAATTCCTTAAACGACACCTCTTAACTTCAAAAGAAGAGAAAAGTTGAAGAATAGTTGAAACCAAAAGAGAATACAATCTCACAATACGTAAAAACGTAAAACTTCATAAAACTTGTTTGTTTGTTTTTGCATGGGGCATTCGTCCTCCTTATATGTGTGAAGCGAATGAATTCTAGGTATCCTAATAACCTCAAAAATGTTTCCAAATTGATTGGAAAAAAACCTAATTTAGTTAAGAACAAACCTAGTGTAGATAAAGACCAATACAACAATAACCGAATCTAAAGATTTGGATAAGGAAAACAATATCTTTAAATAAGGAAGGAATCTTTTTAGATAAGTTTTGTGAAGGGAAATTCTTTATCGTTAGATTCCTTCATTCTTATCAACTTTTTCCATGTTTTGGATTTCATTTTCCATCATGCACGTGGGCCACATCTTAGGCTTCAACTTGGATCATCATCATGTGTCAAACTTCTTCAATTGGGTTGTGGGGTCCAAATGTTTCAAATGACATTTCTTTAGCCCACATCTACTTGATCATCATTTAAGGCCTATTTGAACTTCATAGCTCTTATCCTTGTGTTTGTACCATATATCATGCTCAGACTCCTTGTTGGAATATGATTCCTTGATGGAATAAGAATATTTGTTGAATAAGGATTCATTGTCGAGTAAGAACTCCTTATTGAGTTAGGACTCCTTCCGGGGTTAGGACTCCTTGTTGGGTTAGGACTCTTTTGGATTAGCCATGCTACCCTACAACTACATCTTGGGACTCGAACACCTCAAACATCTTCATCAGCCACGTTCAAAGAACTAATCATCTTGTAACTCATACCTAGGTTCACTTTATCATGACCGATGGACCCATAGAGTGATCTCCAAACTAATTAATTATCATTGTATAAACTTTTTTGATAGTCGATAATCATTTAGTTTCGTCAACATACCATTATACATGCAATGCTGAACTCTCATCTCATATGGAAGTTCTTACATGAATATCACTCTAGGAGCGTCCATTGATTTAATCATTATGTATATGCTAACTTTTACTTAATGTTCACAAATAGGTCTACGCTCAATGTTCGTTAATCCACCTAAATGTATCCTGTGCCATTAGTACCTTCTATTCTTTAATGAACAATATTAAAGGAGTTCTATCCTACACGGATTGTCTAAATAGATCAACACAGCCAGAGAGATAAATCTATTCAAGTAGTGGAAGTTGGGAGGCAGAACATAGCTATCTCTCATCTCAAATTTGCAGATGAAACGATATTGTTTGGGAAAGGATCAAGCAGATAGTTAGAACATGGAAAGTTATCCTCAAAAACTTTGAGCTAGTACCAGGACTTCGGATCAATTACCACAAGAGCCATCTAACAGGACTCAACATCCCACAACGCAATAGTGAGGAAATGTCTTTGTACATGGGATGCAGAATTGGTGGCTTACCATTTAAATACCTAGGCCTGCCAGTTGGCGCAAACCTTGGAAGATCACTCACATGGAAACCAGTGATGGAGAAATGTGACAAGCAGCTGGCAGATTGGAAGCACAAGCACATCTCAGTGGGAGGAAAAACAGTAATCTTAAATTTTGTGATGAATGCACTACCATCTTAGTGGGACTTATCATTCAATTCTTGGTTGATAATTCAATACCTCCAGCGGTTGTTTGTGGCATCTTTTATCCGTACAAAAATTGTGACTTTTGTTGGTTGGACACAAGGTGTCCTTAAGGCGTTAGAACAACAAAATTGTCCCTTTTCTTTCTTGAAATATCGATCTAGTTGTGGAGTCTTGTCACAAGTTCGGCAAGGATTCATATCATTTGGTATTAGAGATAGGTTTGGACGTTTTTGCCCCTATCTTTCAACGTTCAGATTGCTTAGCTATCTATAGCTTTTATGCCGTCCGCACCATTGGAAAAGCACATGGCACGCTCGCACGCATAACATGCACAGTTGCCAAGCCAAGCCTTAGCATAGCATCGGGCACAAGATGCGTACGGTTTCCGTGCATCATACGCTTATAATCATGCACTAGCTCCCACTGTATACCACATAATGTCGCACGTTGGCCATTGCATGTTTGTACGGCATGGTG
>JAOWBN010002633.1:0-11314 GCA_028565015.1 Pinguicula moranensis | reverse complement strand
TTAGAAGATAAAGTCAAAATAATAATCAAAATCCTAAATTTTAGGCTTTTGATGTCAATCTTCAACTTCCTTCTCAAATCTTTGGATGTGTGAGCCTAAAAAATGCTATCTTAGATAAAATCATCAAGTTTGCTCATGTTTATTTGGATCCAATTCGAAATCTTTGATTTTTGGCATTTGCTGATGCATTGAACCTGGACCGCTTTTTGTTAAGGACTTCAATGCAATATTTTGCCTCTTTGTGCGCCGAAATACAAGTAGGCTTCTTCTACAAAGATGTGATACATCGTTTGAGCTTTTCATTAGCATATAGCACTATCAAATCTAAAAATTGGATATCAACTTATGGCCCAGCAACATATACTGCGCATAACAGAATTGTTACTGGAGAATTTTGCTTATTAAAGTTCAAGCTTGATTTTGTTCACTTTAGAGTTTGAATCTAGAAAAGTATACTTCATGGAAGTTTTAGTCCTTCTTTCAAGATTTTCATGCATATATTATACGTCCATATCAAACACTCCTAACTCAACTTATAATTATTGAAGTTGGACGTTTAACGCTAAAATTTTTGCTCGTGTCTCACTAAAAAATTGTCAATTTCATCCATTGATCATTACCTGCACATAGAACACTACCAAAGCATAAAATTATGCCATAAAAATATTAGATCCTACATAAATGAGTGTAAATCACACAAAAACATCATGAAATCATATAAGTAAAGACGTACTATTTGATTCACATCAATGATCCTTGCCATCGCAAAAGAGGTAAACAGCGTCCGAAGTTGGTATCGAAATCTTCTTTGGTTTAGGTATGCTCTTGCTCCCATCTAAAGCTTTAACCTTGCCTTTTACCTTTTTCTTGCCCTTGTACCTTTCCTTTTTCTTCTTGACCACCCTGCTCTATCCTGACGCCTATAATACATCAGGTACCCGCCTGATAGTTTTCTCAGATAGAAAACATAGAAGGCAACTCATTCAATGGATTTACAATTCCCACCATATAATAATTCATGTTGAACATGGAAAAACTCTATGGCAGGGAATGTAGAATGAGATCGGTGCAAAGTTCTTTGTCGATAACAGAATCCAACTTCCCAAGTTGCTCTAGAAGACCCCATGAGTTTTTGAACGTGGGCATTGACCGAAGCCCCCTCAGTCATCCTACATTCAAAGAGTTCCTTAGCTATACGATATCGCTCACAATGCGTTTGCTCTTGAAATATGTTCTTAAGCTCGTGCATCATATCGTAAGCTTTCCAATCCTCAAAGCATTTTTGAAGATCGAGTATCATAGATATAAGCATAAGGCAACTCACCTCATTGGCCTCATCGACTATCTTCTCATACTGATCCATCTCAGCACGAGAAGTAGCAACAAGAGGAGGTATAGGAAAAGGTACATCCAATAATTGGTCTTTCTTTTGATGTTTTAAAATAATCTTCAAGTTACGGTACCAATCAGAGAAATTGGAATTGTTCAGCTTGTTTTGTTCTAAAACAAATATAAGAAGATATGTATTCTAGATTCAATTGTTACCATTTACAAAACATCAAACAAATGCAAAGATTTAGTTTAGTTTCATGCCTTGTGTTCAATTTAAAATATAGTACTAAACACCCTACCACATATAAAAATATATCCCTCTATGTAGTATGACTGAGATCTATATTTTACGAAACTAAGCCAGCGTCGGTGTAAGCTTGGATTGAATTTATTTAAGAAAACCATCCCAGATAATCATATGTCTTCCATATGACTCTCTGTTTGCTAAATACATCCGTGTAAGTTAAAACCTTGCACTAGAGCTCAAATACGGTTTGGTAGCCTTATTAGACAAACCTACTTTATGTGCCTCGTACGACCTCGGCTCTTAAAGGATAAAAGGATATGCCTACTGAGTATAATTACGTCAACTTTATTCCAATAGTTTGAAGATAATAGAATAGGAAGTGTATTGCATCCTAATTTTTATAGGGAGTTGATTCGTGCTTTGAAAACCGAGGTTAACAAACATTAACATTCAAACGCACGAAGAAAGCATTTAAATAAAACAATAAATGCAAAATAAAATAATTGCATCCTATGCAATCATTTCTATTGAGTAGTATAACATCTTCAATCTTGAAGTGTCATCTACATGGCCGCGTCAATTCCTTGAGCAGTTGGATGCTGCTTCGAGACTTCATCCCATGACTTCGAACTAGCATACTAACTACCCGGCACAAGAGCCTCTAATTTTGGTATAAACAGGTTGCCAATTTAAAGCGATGGCATAATACATTGCCATGAATCAATAAATGGCATAACATATTGCCACAAATTAATAAAAGGCTCAACAAGTCATATTACAGACATATATCATAATTCAAATAATATGTCATGCTACTCAACATTCTGCAAAATCGAGTTAGTACAATTTAACACAATATGCAATTTATCAGATATCGATTTCTCAAATTGAACAATAAATTCAAATTGGCTTGAAACAACGAGCCAGCAATCGGAATTCACGTATTCCCAATCAATTGAATGCATAACCATGAAATTCAGCAATTTCAACATTCAATTGAAATACACAAATCCCTAATTGCATAACAGGAGCCCTAAGTTGAAATTAGGCATTTCGAGCTAATCATGCAATTAACTACCAATTAAATCAATAATGATCATCAATTGATCATCAGATCATTAATTAATTCTCAATTGATCAACATGTAAAACGACAAATTCCCAATTAAGATTTTCCAAATCGATCAAAAATTGGACATCTTCACAAATTAATGCAATTAACTATCCATTAAGCTATCCTATAACTTCAATTGAATCAATTAATTACCAATTAAATCAAAATTACACAAAATTCAAAAATTCCAAATTTCAAATTTGGGGCTTTTCGAATTAATGGATCAAACTTACAACATCCAATTGCATAATTCAAGATCTAATTGAATCAAATTAAGCAAAATCCTAAAACCCCTAAATCTAGGATTCTTCAAACAATCGGATTTTTCAAACCCATGATCAATTGAACGTTTAATTATGCAATTCAAGCTAAAAATTACATAATTAAACTCAAATTGAATCAATTTAAACAAAAACGAAAAATCCCAAACTAGGGTTCTTCGGGTTTTGTTCGGATTTCTCAAATCACGTGGCAATTATTGTTCAAAACATGAAATTAAACATTCCAATTGCTTCTCAACATCACAAAAACATGGAATTACACACAACCAAGCTCTGGTACCAATGTTGGGTGAAAACCACGTTTCAATTTTTTTGGAAATTTGACAAATCCGAAGCAAATTTGGAAAAGTATCCCAATGAAACCGTGTAAATTGTAATTCATGCTCATGGATGGAGAGATAGCCAAACCTACCTCAAATCCAGTGTATTGGCAAGAACCCATGTTATTCGAACAAAAACCGCAACTGGAATTTCACGGCGGCGAAACCCCAGCAAAGAAGTTCTCTACCACGGTTCATTCCTTGGCTAATAAAAAGTGGTTGCTAGACCACCAGGAAACTGGATCACAGCGGCGACAAGGATAGTTCGTTGGATTTGATCTCGATATTTCGGTCGCGCGATTTTCTTCTTTATTCGAATTCCGTCCAGGATCTTTTTTATTAACTGACCGAAACGTAAATCAAATCCCATTTGATTTTTATTTCACTTGGCTCAATGCCCGTTTGAATCCAATCCCTTCTCAAAAACTGATTGTGGAGGCTGATATTGGATTCAAGCAGGCTGTGAATTTCCATTATACACTCGTGGATCACACTACATCCATGGAGTGGATATTTCTGGCAGCTAACTTTCGTGGATCTTCTGTGTGGGCTGAGTTATGCTCTTTGCTTCCACTGTCTAGTTGACTTCAAACTGGGATGCTTAGAGTGGCTGGGGATGGTGAAAATGTAGATAATGTTTTCATTCAAGATAAATCAACCATGGCAGAAGATCCAGGATAGATAGAATCAAATCACAATCAAATCTCTTGTAATTTTGTGTACACATAATTGTATCACATATATCTGATACAGTAAGCATCATTGAAGATGTTGCCTATTTTCTCTGCATCTTCCTTCAACATCTCAAGTTCTAAACTGTTTCATGGTATCAAATCCTAATTGGCTAACGCCGTATGTTTGTTCGATCTTTCTGCTAATCTGCTCACTCAAAAGCAGATTATTTATCTTCATCTCAATCCCAACAGACATCCTAGTTGCACTCGCTCTAGTTATGGCATTTGGCTGCTGCTGACAGTTTCGTTTTCTTCATTCGTCTAGTTGTATCCCTGATGGCAGGTGCTTCCTTTATTGCACCTAGCCTTCCTCCAGTGATAATCACCAAAGGTGAAGGAGGGGGGCTGGCAGTTTGCAGTTTAAAGTTCATAAATGAAACTCTTCTCCAAAATTAATTGTGGAGGCTGAGATTGTAGGGGGAGCTCAAAGCCCAAATGAAGCTTAAGCAATTGGATTCATGTCCCACCAAAAATTGCAAAATATTTGCTTGGGCTCAATCTCATTCCAATTTCAATAAATTGCAATTGAATTGGATTTAGGTCCCACCAAAAATCCAATTCGCTCTCGTTCGTGAAATCCATCAATTATGTCCTACATAATTAATTTTTTAATATTTCAATTCGCTAAATAGAGCGACCCAGTAGGATCCATATCTAAATCGGTAATAAATTAATCTCATTAATTTATAAATCATAAGCGGCATCTAGCAATGCATTATGATCTGATCTAATATAGACAAATCATGATCCTTTTTTTATGACTGAGGTATCCAGACATGGTCCTAGTGGTTGACATCATTGGTCCCCACATCCGACTAATCCTTAGGGCCATACAATGCAGCCTTGCCGTACAGCCAATAATTTCGCGGGCCGAAGCCTGGGTCCTAGCCCGAAATATCCCCACTAGCAGGACTCGAACCCGGTACCTCTGGGCAAACCCAAAAGCAGGACGTCAACCACTAGGACAACATGCCCAGGATCAAATCGTGATCCTTTAATCTCATTTTGTATTAATTCTTTCATCACTTTTTATCCAATAATTAATGTCAAGCGTAGGAGGATGTCATCCTTGAGCATTAATAACTTTCTTGATCTTCAGTACATAATTATTAATATGTGACTATCCCATAATCACAAATACATAAGTAACGATTATTACTGCATCAATGGGCCCAGAGATATTAATAATCTCATCCAAGATGAGATGGACAAAAGTATCATCTTAATATTCCATAACTTTCAGCATTAATTGTGAATATTCGAAAAACTTACCTTTATAACCCTTTTAGTTAAAAAGAGCGTTTGATAATCTCACGTAATACACATGCATCATCACGAAATATGAATATCTCAGATAACTGAATTAATACTGTATGACTTTGCTGATGACACAAACACAATCCATCCAACAAGTCAATATAGGTCAAGTCCAATACTTATATACCCCGTACACTCACATTTCATGTGATTAATAGATATCCCGTATAAATGATCTGTGAAACATAATCATACATTAATCCACATGCTAGTCCATATAGCCATCTAGTTGTTCCTTTGCTAATGACGAGACTAGGGACTAATTTACAATCTTGATTAAATTATGGAGTTTCACGATTCGAGTCATCAACCCAAATGATCCATAATATATACAAAACTCAAGGAACAAAATGATATACATCATTCAGTATACATGAAGCTAACAAGCGCATCGATTGGTGCTCTAGGTTACTAACTAATAGTTATCACTTGGTGCTTTGGTGTAACAGGTGCAAAGCACGTTTCGAATCCATATATCTCTCCCCGGATGAGGCATTGCGGCAGGTACAACTATTATTATGTGAAATCATCCAATTATCTAACGCTAAATTCGCAGTGTAGGCTTGGGACATCTCCATTATGGTGAATTTGGACCTACTACTAATGTGGAGAACTCATGTTGAGCCTAAGCATTGTCCCCTTGTTTTGGTTCGCCTGTCCCCTTTTTACGTACGTTGCTGATAAGGTGATGGTTGTGGCTGGCCACAACCATGTATCGGTGGCCAGAAAAGACTATTACATGGACATTCACATTAGTTGCTGATAAGTTGACAGCTTTTTGGCTGGCCATATCTGTGTACCAGCAGTTGTGATGCCCAATAATAGGAAGAATCTAGGCTTCCAACGCAGTGGGTGATCTTTGTTAAGGAGAAAGGATGTGACGAGCAAGCTTTATTTTCCTTTTTTACTGGCATTGCCTTGTAACCGGTTTTGAATCTCACCATAAGAGACCAACTCTTTATTATTTTTTGGGTAAGCAGACCAACTCTTTATTTAATGAATACCCAATTTAAAAAAAAAGTTCCCTTTATGCAAGACGGATGGAACTGGACAATTCCGACATGAGTGCTCCCTTGAAAAATGTTTTTATGCTTCTTCCACTTGAGATCTTTTAGAAATGTGGCAAGCCAATCTTTCTTCATTTTCGTAAATTTTAAGTTGTATAATGGAAATAATTGTGATAAGTGCTCTGCGTTGAAAAGAAGAGAACTTTGGCATCACCTCGAGAATATTATCCCTAATGGTTTACTATGGATAGTACTAGGGGACTCTAATGTATTCAGATCTAATGATGAACGCAGGGGTGGTGTCCTGCGTGCAACAGGACCTATGCAGGAATTAAATGAGATCATTCATCGCTGCTCAATGATGGAAATCAAGAAAAATGGTAATAAATTCTCTTGGTGTAATGGTCAAGCTTGTATGCAGAGAGCTTGGGCTCATTTGGACAGAGTTCTTGTGAATCTTGAGTACATAAATTGGCAGGCGACCAACTCCTTCTCTCTTCTGGGAAGAAAGAGCTCAGACCACTGTCCAGTCCTTGTCAAGATTAAGGAGGAGACTTGAGAAATATGGCCACAAACAGTTCAAGTATCTCAATATGTGGTCCTCTGAAAAATCTTTTGAGCATCTTGTTAAGGAAACATGGTTTTCTGTCAATAAGCCAATGGGGCTACAGACACTTGGGCTCAAACTCAAGCACATGAGGGCAGCCCTACGCTTATGGAATAGAGAGGTTTTTGGTCGGACAGAGGCTCATATAGCTGATCTGGAATGTGAAGTGAATAGGCTAGATATTGCCCTGTCTGAATAGTTCTCTGCAGCAGTAGAGAGAGTATATCCATTCTAAAAAAGAGCTGAACAAGTGGGAAAGAAGGGAATTAAGTATGCTTGAACAAATTTCCAAGAAGGGTTGGTTAACAGATGGGGACAAAAACATCGCTCTCTTCCACTCAGTCCTCAAAGCTAAGCACAACAAGTCTAGAATCTCACAAATGTCCCTGTAGGATGGAGTTCTGGTGGGGCAAGAGAATATCCACAGGGAAGCAATGCATCATTTTGAAAGGCTGCTGGGCACTTAAAGTCAGATTAATATGCCTACGCCTGGAGTCCTAGACAGTTTATTTCAAAATAAAATGACCCCAAAAGGGAATCAGAGCATACTGGCAACAACTTTGCAAACCTACCTCTGAGGGTGGCCTTGGGGTCCGAGATCTTAAAGAAATCTAGAAAGCTCTAGGGATGAAGTTTTGCTACAACATGATGGTTGGGAAAAATCTTTGGCAGCGTTTCCTTCAAGTAAAGTACAATAGGTTGGCACCCCTGGTCCTCAGATAGTGCAGACCCACAGACTCTAGAATATGAGATATGCAATGGGATTCAGGCATGAGTTAATTGAGAATATTCATACTATTATACGGACAGGGACTTCCAGCTTCTGGTTTAACAAGTGGCTAGCCACGAGTGTCCTTGCATTAAGAGTGGAACAAATTGTTGAAAGTGGAGCCATAGTTGTTGATTTTGCAATTAATGGGCAATGGATACAACACAGGCTTGTGTCAACCGTGGGAGATTTAGCTACTGAGGAGATAATGGAAACTGCTCCTCCTATTCCAACGGAAGGGACTGACATTACCATTTGGAAGCCTGATCAGTATGGTAAGCTCATGGTGAAATCTGCCTTGGAGGTAGTAAGAACTGGAGACACAGAAACTCCAGCAGTAGAATTCTTATGGCACAAAGCCCTCCCTGCTAAGGTTAGCCTTTGAGCCTGGAAAGTGTGGAACAATATTCTGCCCACGGATGAGAATGTTAGGAGAAGAGGTATTCAAATGGCCTCATGTTGCTTCTGCTGCCAAAACAGGAGCTAGGAAACTTCAGATCACATCCTCTCAGACTCTCCTGCAGCATCAAGCTTGTGGGATAGAGCATCATCATTACTGGGAGTATCCTTCGCAGGTCCCATTGGGTGGAGGTCAAGAATCTCTCAATGGTTGCTGATCACAAAAAAATCAGGAACTAGAGGCTTCATCTCTAAGCTATTTCCCTCACTTCTAACATGGCACTTGTGGGTTAGAAGGTGCAAGGCAAGGTTTGAAGGCCTTTACCGGACGGATGAACAATTATGGTGGCAGGTAAGGAATGATATTGCAGTGCTAGCCTGCTCTTCTAACATAGATCTCTTAATGCAGGTTCAGGACGAGCAACTAATACAACATCTCAACATTTCCAAAGGCCATTCGCTGGCAAAAACCTGAAGAAGGGTGGGTCAAGCTCAACACAGATGGTAGCTGTATGGGGAATCCAGGCATTACAGGAGGAGGAGAGATCGTCAGAGACAGCAATGCAGAATGTCTTGCTGCTTTTTCAACTCATTTTGGAAATGGCACCAACAATAGTGCAGAATTACGGGCGGCTACAGAAGGATTAAAGCTATGCCATATCCAAGGATGGAGAGATGTCATCCTAGAGACGGATTCTATGCTGCTAGTCACCTGGATCCGGGGAGATTCATGTGCTCCCTGGTACCTCTGGGAATATTGGGACGCTTTCAAGGCTCAAGCTCGAGGATTAAATCTCTCTGTTCAGCATCAATACAGAGAGGGGAATGCGCTAGCTAATTTTTTGGCTAAGCAAGCAGCTAGTGGAAAAACGGAGGTCTACTGGAGCAGGGAAGAATTACCTCATCTTGCTAAAGGCATATTTAGGCTGGATAGAATAGGTCTCCCATCCATTAGATTGGTCTCAAGTAGGAACCGGATATCTAGCTCCTAATATTTGGAAGGTTTTGCTTGTTATGTTGGATTCAACCAGGTTATTCTCATGTAAGTCCAGACTTTTGTAAAGGTTTCGGCTCTCACCTAAAGAGAGTCATTTAAATAAAGGTGGAAAAAAAAAACTTGCGGGGCTGAAATCACATTTTGGAACTAAAAGATTACTTTTACCGCTTATATAATCTATTTGAAGGAGTTTATTCCATCAGAATTTATCCCAATATTTTAAGTTTAATGAATTCTAGCAGATAGCTACTCTAGAATATAATACCGGTGAGGTGGGACAATACCAGCCTCGCTCAAGCTGGGACAGGTAATACCCAAGTCCCAACCCAGGTCGGGCATTCCTTTCAGGACAAAATTATCATCCATAGTACATGTGGAGACCATACAAACCCTAGCTAACAAGCTGTAGCTCTCCCTGATCCTAACCTGATTCAAGCGCTTACGTTCATTTTCTGTCACCATAACAAATACTTCATTGTGCCCCATGGAATAGGTCCCATCAACCATCCCTTGCTATCATTTTGTAATTGGCATGACTAACAAGAAAACTCTTTATTTGCACTTGAAGAGGGTGCATTTTTGCCATGAAAACACCCCTAAAATGTGTGCTGAAAAATCATGCCAACTCTTTACAGAAAGATAAACAACCAGGAATAGCATGAGTTTACTCTTTGCATTCATGTTAGACAACTTCCAGGTACAGCTCCTAAATCCTAACCATTGAAAGTTTGGTCAATCATGCAAAATTAGAGTAGTGCAAGTACGTAGAGTTGAAAACTGTATGCTGGTCCAGTGGGGGTCCATTGTACAAATTAAATGCGGTCCCAAGCAATGGATACAGGCCCCAAAGAAGACAGAAGCAATAAGATCATATTAAAAAAAAAAGGAACAAAAACCTATATAACTATCCATCTCATCTGATATATATTCGAGTCCCCATAAAACAACTGTCTCTTAAATAACTGTACGTATAGTTCTCAAACATGAAATCTACAATCAATAACTTACATGGAAATATGGGGTGGTATCCCTAAATCACCCGGTGTATAATCACTAGTTGCCTAGAAAGATTGCTGCCCTTTTGGCCCACGGGGAAAAAAGAAGTACAAAAAGAAAGAATCACCCACACATTGGATGAATTCACCTGCCCTAAATGCAGCTGAATTTTGGTAACAAACCATGAATAAAGAATACATGCATGACAAGCTATATTATAAACAAAATGACAAACATAGAAAATTTCAGCATTTACAGTGTGTGGCATCCCAAATTGGGAAATGGCAGCTCTCATAGTTTTCCAGCTTGTAAAAATTGGAAGGAGGGATGCTCGAGGAGTTGTTCAGCGGGCTTCACATCTAAGAAATCCTTCACTTTGATTGAGCTTGAAAGTTCATCAATCGTGAAAGGAATGCTGCATTCGTGTATAGGGAAACAAGTTAGCTGGAGGAACTTTGAAAAAGAGATTATTGAGCTTGCCCGAGTCAACTCAGAAATGTGGTGCCATTATGAGATGGCTCTTAGTTAGTCTACAACAATGAGACCAAACATGTGTACAGTAGGATGAGATGTCAAAACACTATGTGATCCAGCTGTATGGCCAAGATTTTTTGGTTGTACTACTAGGAATTGGGTTGGGTAGGTACACTCTTGATCATATCTTAAGAAGAACTGGAGATATACTATATTCTGGGCCATAAAATTGAGGAGAGAGGTGACTTTATTTGTTTAACTGATTGCATGAATGAGAATACACACTGCATGCACAAGAATAGGGAACAACGATCTGTATATATGTATATGATCAGTTCATGACTTTATTTTGTGAGGTGGAGTTTTTTTGTACAACGTAAGTTTATACTGTATTGAACCCACAACTAAACTTTCTCTTTGTCAAAAACTAGAAGTATGTGCAAAGCTAAAATGGATAGTTACCTGGAATTGTCATCCAACAAAAATGAATTGCTGACAGCATTATTGGAGTCTTCAGTCATTAGCACCCTCATACTCGATATGACCTTTTAGAAATTGAAAAAAGAAAGAGGTTATATAACAACTGAGGATTAAATACTAGACACAAAGGAAGACACTTAGTAAGGAAAAATACTTGCCTCAGATGACACACTTCGAGTATTATAGTTATCATCCCAATATAATGTGCATATTCTGTAAAGCTGCTGGACACTCAGGATCT
>JAOWBN010002622.1:0-11314 GCA_028565015.1 Pinguicula moranensis | reverse complement strand
TTGAATTGATCACGTTGAAGGGTCTATAAAAGTCCCTGTAATATCCACGAACTAAATCTCCTCCCCGAGAGTGATTGAGAACAATCAGAAAGAAAACTTATATTTCTCTGGTTCTCAACGCATGAGTTGTTAGCGGTGTATTAATCTCTGTAGACACATAGTCTATATATAGAGATTTACCTGGATAATTAAACGGGCTTGTGGTTAAGTGAACTTAAGATTTAATTAATTAAACAAACTAATTAATTAATCCATCACTTTACTTACGCGCAATTCCAGGTTGTGGTGAATGGGCTCAATTCTAGACCGATCGTGCCATTGGGTTTGCCGAGTGAAATGATTGTCGTTCTGTCCGTTGTCGGCTATGCCAGAAATTGGGTACACATAGGCTCTCAGGAGATTGAATACCAGTTTTTATGAGACCACTGCAAGCAAAAGGTGTCTTCCTGGTTGTCCAGCTTCAAGTCGGAGATGGAGGATGCAAGAGGGAAACATGCATGCTGCTCAACAGGTGGACATGTTGGAGGCAATGGCCGCCACTTTCCAATACTAGGAGGGTTTCAGCTTTGTGGTGACGCAACAGATCAATCATCTGGAGGCTGTGCATGCATCGATTTTTTCAGTAATTGAGCGATTTCAGTCGTTTATGTCGACTTTTGAGCAAACTTGGCAACGGGCACATGAAGATGCTCTTCTGCAGCATTTTCTGGCATCAGCCTCATTTCGCCGAGTAGTTGCAAGCTGGGTAATCGAGTCATTACTTACCTATACCTTGGATGAGTTGGTTCATGATAGTGCTCCCATGATATATGTGTTTTCCCATCTGATTTAGTCATTTGTTGTGTTTGTAGCAGACTTTAGCCTAGAGAAAGTTTTAACCTATTTTCTCTAGGATTATGGTTTAGTATGTTTCAGTTGTTTTGTAAAGGGAGATCCATTTTCCCTTGTTTCCTTATTCTGTCATTGTTCCTTATGAAGAATTGTCTTGAACTTATCCCGAGTTGGAAGCTCAATAACGTCGTTTGTACCTAGAGCCTAATCTCAATTGTTGTTTTCGGCAAGTTTATTTTTGGGAATGGGGCTCGTTCAAGCTAATGCAATCTCCTTCTCGAACACCATAAGAATCGAGTAAGAATAGAAATGATAGGAAGTTTGATCCTAAAACCATGATTTCAACTCCAGTTGCTGAGAGAGAATACCCAAGGAGCCACCGTATAAAATTTATGCAAAAATAGAGTCTGGTTTTGAAAATTTTTGAATAAACAAACTTCTTAAGGAGTGGCCTGACTTCATCAGCTGACACACACTGAACTGTTCTCCGACTTCCAGAATCTCGATTCTTGCTTTCTAAGATTTGTAAATCTGATAGCCTGAAGCCTAATGGAAGGCTTAAAATTTCTCTATCTTTCTTCGAACACTTTTGGACGTAGTCTTCAGGTGATCGTGATACCCAAGTTCTTGAGCCTATATTGATATCCATTACAGATGGATTGACATGACCAAAAGTGTGATCTTGTAAAGCAAGATGAGGTAGCATGCCGGATCCATAGATGCCTCAACAAGCTGCGTACCGTAAGACTTGGGGAAGTCTCGGGTAATGTGATCAGGAACTTTCATCTTCCTGCAAAGGCTTGTAAAAGCGACCTAAATCATCAACAAGAGGTCCAAGATTTCCAGCACTGGCTTTGAGGCCTGCAACCTAATGATCCAGCACTTTAAGCATGACTGGCTTCTACAAAATTTGCATACCAAATCCCTAGAGTTGCTGGAATATCTGCAGGCGAGTTATGCAAAGTTACATCCTTTGTTTTGACCCATCTTCCATTCTTTGCAATGTCATATTCTGAATCTCGTTCAAATGCTGCAACCAAGAAGAGATTAATTTTAAAGTTGCCCAATTGTGACTTAGATAAAAAAAATTCTCTTTTGTTTGGCATTAGTGTAAGAGCTTGAGCGCCTGCTTTTGACGATATCAGCATAAGAGCATGAACGTCCATTTTTTATGGTATCGGCGTAAGAGCACAAACATCTATTTTTTTTAGGAGCTTGGGTCATTTATCTTGGTTCTCATAGAACCTTTTTAGAATGTCTTGGTTCTATGAGAGGGGAAATGGTTTTAAGTGGTTTCCCTTCAAGAGTCTCTAGTCATCAAGCTCCGAGTGAAAAATTGATGGAGGAGTCTATAAGGCCCCTCCCACGTGGGCGAAAATTTCCCTTGGTTCCCAAGGGCCCTGACATTTTTTAAAACTAGGTCTCCTTCCTGAAGCTTGTCTTTAGTTCTAGGGGCGCGTCGGGCCCGAAATTGGCTTTGGTGCTGTAACAGCTTCCCACATGCCTCTAACTTCCTCAAGGAGTTCTAGATCGGTGACGCGATTTTCCTGATTCTATCGTGGGTAGTAGGAGACGACCCAAAATGCTCCGAAGCTTATGCCTGCAATTGAGACGACTTCAGACCCGTATATCAGGGTGAAAGGTGTGTTCCCTGTTGAGCTAGTTGTCGTGGTACGATAG
The DNA here is from genome assembly GCA_028565015.1 of Pinguicula moranensis. Lineage (NCBI taxonomy): Eukaryota > Viridiplantae > Streptophyta > Magnoliopsida > Lamiales > Lentibulariaceae > Pinguicula > Pinguicula moranensis. Next base: position 8,803 of record JAOWBN010002622.1, on the reverse strand, counting down.
ACCCCAAGACTCTTAGTAGACCATCTACCCAGTTGCCTTTACGATCATCAACTTTTTCTTCAATCCGAGCTGGATGATTCGATTGAGGGCCCCCACCTGCCCATTCGATTGGGGATTGTACGCAGATGTGAACCATTGTTGCACTTGCAGGATCTTGCACCATTCTTCTACTTTCGTTCCCAAAAATTGTTTTCCGTTATCAGAGATCAAGACTCACGGGCCCCCGAATTGACAGACGATATTTTTCCAGAGGAATTGGATTATCTTTCTCCATGGTTTTGGCAATGGCTTCAGCTTCTACCCACTTAGTAAATATTCCACGGCGATAATGATAAACTATTTTTGTCCTAGAGACGGAGAGAGGTTCAATAATGTCTATTCCCCATGTGTCGAAGGGGCACGTTATGGACACTCTGGCATGGGGGTAATTGGGTGAGACAACCAGTTTTCGTATTTTTTGCACTCTTCACAATTTTACACATACTTGAGGGTATCGAGTAGCATGTTGGGCCAGAAAAAACCATGGAGTCTGATTTTTTTATCAGGGATCTTTCTCCGATGTGGCTTCTTCCCTCTCCTTCGTGCAGTTCTTCCATCAAGGGTTGCGTTTGGAAATGAGCGATGCAACGGAGAAGCGACCCCTCATAGCTTCGTTTATATAATTCTCCATCCACGATGGTGAATCTAAAGGCTCAGGCTCGTACTTGTCACGCTTCTGTCTTGTTCAGTGGCAATTCTCCATCCTTCAAGTATTTAATTAGAGGGGTCATCCAGTTGGCCTCATCAAGCATTAGGATGGCATTTCCTAGGGTGAGGGTTGTCTCATCAACCGTGGGCTTCTTTTGTACCAACACTTGGATTACTTGCTCGTCTTCGGCCTCTAAATGGGAGGCGAATTTTGTTAGGGTATCAACGCTTGTATTTTTTGTACGTGGAATTTGTAGGAGTTCAAAATGAGATAATTTTTGGGCCATGTTTCTAAGTTTGCATAAATGTCTGGCCATATTTTCCCCGTGTGCCTCGAAGATTCCCGCGTATTTCTTGGAGATCAACCAAGAGTCAATGTGTGCGGATATATGTCGGATTCCACACTATGCGCCGATCTTGAGTCCTAGAAGGAGAGGTTCATACTCAACAATGTTGTTGGTAATGAGGAAATTGAGGAGTACTGCAATTCTAATGGTTTCTCCATCTTTTTTCACTCAGTACAATTCTTGCTCCGCCATGCTGAGAAGTGGTAGATATGTCCACTTAGAGCGTCCATAGTTTTTCCATGGTGGGGGTCCAAGTGGTATTGGCAAGAAAGTCTGCGAGCACCTGAGCTTTTAAGGAGTTTCTAGGTTTGTAAGAGATGTCATACTCACTATCTCGATTGCTCATTTCACCAACCATCCGAAAATGTCTTGTTTAGATAGAATTTGGTTGGTTGGTGAAACCAATAATGGGGTGAGATTGGAAGTATGGGCGAATGTGATTGGCGGCTGTTATAAGTGTCAGGGTGAGCTTCTCGATTTCCATGTATTTTACCTCAGTGTCATGTAACATCTTATTTACATAATAGATAGGTTTGTGCAAGTTGTTGTCTTCCCGGGTTAGTACCCTCACTGCTTCTTCTGACATGGCCAGTAAACAAATAAGGTCTCCAATGGTTGAGCGACTGCCAAAATCCGGGAAGATTTAAAGTAGTCTTTCAGTTCCTGAAAAGCTTGGTTGCACTACTCATTCCATTCAAAGTTTTTTCCTCTTCGGATTTCTTTGAAGAAAGGCAATCCCTTCTCGCCTACGTAGGAGATAAAATGCCAGAGTGAGGCAATTCTCCGGATAGGTATTGGACCTCTTTGAAAGAACGTTGTGGTAAAATGTTTTGTAAAGTTGCGATCTTATCTGGGTTGGCTTCGATTCACTTTTTGGATACCATGTAGCATAGGAATTTTCCACTTTGGGCACCAAAGTACACTTGGCGGAGTTGATTTTTAGTTGATATCGACGCATGATCTCGAAGGCTTCTGTCAAATAGGCTATGTGATTGGTGGGTTTTTTAAATATAATAAATTTATACACAAAACCAAGTTAAATTACCTAAAAAGACACTCACTTTACCGCAAGCATACGGATGTAGTTGTGTAAGTGAAAATATGGTCGAATCCCACAAGGAGTGTTTAGTGTTAAAAGTTGATTTAAGTATGATTACCTAAACTAATATGTAAACAATTCACACAAATGAACATAAAAAGATGAAACTTTTTTTTTTGATTTTTAATATAAGAAGAAATTAATATAAACTAAAAATTATGGAATCACTTGTCTACCAATGAAATTTAAACACTCGAGATCACGAAAAAATCGACAGGGATCAATGGATACTCCTAAGTATGACTAGGGTGACTTCAATTTCCTCGATTTATGCGAGTTTACATGCCATGGTTAAATTGATTTGGGATGATGCTTTTACGCTCTAGTTTCGTATGCCTAGTACTCGTAGAAGTTGGACAACTCCCTCTGTCGAGTTATACCTAGCCAATTTTCAACTAACTCATCTACATCTTCCTACACTTAATTTTTAAAATAAACAGGAGACTCATTCAAGTGCGTGTTCACATTAATAATTAAGTGCAAGAAATCCACTTTTACCTACCTTATGTCTAAGCGTAGGTTTCAAGGTCTATTTGATAATTATCGCACAATACGGCAATATAGAATTAACCAATATTGTGTATATTCACGTAATTTATTCGGACAAAATAAATCACATGTATTTACTAATTTAATTTGTCAAAGAAACTAATCAAAAATAATCCAGACATGAATCTCACATTAATCTACAAAATTATTTGGTCACCCATCTGTCAACTTAGGAGTATAAAAAAATTAATTAGCTATGCATATTTAATTCGGAACAACACCACATAAATTTAAGCAATAAAAATATAATTAAAACTTAAGAATAAAGCAATTCAATCCAAGCTTTGATCCTCAACAATTCAGTGGTGAAAATTTTAAATCAAACAGGTAGCTTTTTCTTCTCCTTCTTTTTCCTTTCCTCTTTTTTTTTTCTTTTCTTTTAATCGCTTTTCGTCAACTTCACGTCAACCTCCCAACCCTCAATTCTTTTCTCCTTTTTTTTTTATTCTTTTTGTCTTTTCCTTTGAGTTCTTCACTCCTTCACGGCAACTGGATGGAGTTTTCTTCCTCTGTTTTTTTTTTTCCTTTGAGGCGTGAATCTCCCCTTCTTCCAACAGCAACTTCACGCCTGATGGGTTTTCTGATCCAGCAGTTGTTTTTCCTGCGCGATTTTTCTGTGTGTGCAGCTCCTCCCAAATTCCTCCCTCCAGGAGTCTCTCCAATTTTTTTCTTCTCCCTCCGGCATGTTTTTTTCCAGATTTTTTTTCTTTTGTGAACTGCCCCCCTCTCCTCTTGCTCCCGACTAGAGGCTCTCCTTTTATTCTTGTAATCGGACCCAATTACTTTAATTCTTGTAATCGGCCCCAATAACTTGCACATACTTGAGTTCTTTTTCAATTTTTCCTGCGCGAACCCTCTTTAGTCTTCCTCGTGGACCCTCTCGTGCACGAACATTTCTTTCTCCAATTTGTTTTGCGTGAACAACTTCTTCACGTCAATTTTTTTCTTTTTTTTCTTCTTCAAAATTCCTCTCCAGCATAAACTTATTTTTCCAAATTCTTATTTCCTTTATCACTTTTCGTGGAGGGCTTCTAGATTTGTCTTATTGGCCCAAATATATTTCTCTCCAATGAATTTGTCCTACAAATTCATAAAATAACCAAAGTTAGATTTATACCAAATTTTCAATAAAATTACTAAAATGAGTCTTTTATGATAATCAATAAGTGTAAAATCATAACAAATAAATAGGTATATTTGGTTTGCATCAAACACCCCAAACTTAAACTATTGTTCGTCCTCGAACAAGTACACAATTAGCACGTACGAACAAGATTCTACACACTTAAAGTGACTCATTTTAGATCCACAAAAATGTATCATGCATATCCCATAATGAGGAGTTGACTTTCCAATTGTTCTTTGCAAGCCAACAAACCAAACTCTTTAGAACTCAAGTATGTGCAAGTTATTCTTATGTGCAATCGGTCTATTGCAGGTTAAAAAGAATACATGTGTCAAAATCTCAAACCTTCATAATTGATTTTCATCAAACATACACAATTGGCCACCACTCAATATGATTCACAGAACCTCATAAAATAGGAAAAATTCACAAATCAAAGTACCTTTTAGTCATAGATAATTAAATGCACAAATCAAAGGGACTTCCAAAGGGTTGTAATGGGGCTAGGGTCGAGGTAGGATAAAATATGGGCAAAGTGGACTAAATGCCAACAAACCATCAATGTTAATGCACACTACTAAGTAAGAACTCTCTCATATGTATATGATGAACTCTCGAATAAATGCCTCCATCCGCCATTTCTTTTTATCTTGTTTTTCTTTGTAGACAATTACTCTTTTACTCCACCCCAAACTTGAGATTCGCAATGTAAGCACATAAGTTTCTTTCCCATATTTTTTTCTTTTGAGAGATAGAGGATTTTTTTTTCTTCGAATTTTTTTTTTCGAATGGGAAAGAGCTCTACAATCAAATTTGTACTATATGTCTTCTCAAGTATCACCCAGAAAACTCACATAAGTCAGCCTTATGCACCCTCATTTCGCCTTGCAATATGCATCAACAATCAGATTCATTAGTAGGGTCGAAAGAAGGTTCAAATTATGGATATCGGCTTATATAAATGGCTTTTAATAAAATATAGGAAGTTTGGCTCAAATGGGCACACGAGGGTATAAAACCAAGGGTAAGGATATATATAGGCCAAGAGTAGTTTTACCTAAGTACCATTCTCATGCTTTGTGCAAAACAATCATATAACATTCAATGCAAGGAGAATTAGCACATGTTGACTGACACACTCAAAAAGAAAGGAGTGAGACCATTTCGATCTCTAAATAGGCTATAACTCTTCACCTTTTGTAGTGGAGCTTTTTGTGGCCAAAGTGCACATTCTCATCAACTCAAGAAATCAGATCAAGACACAAGTTTTCTAAATTTAAAAATCGCAATAGACTCAAAATGTTACGAGCACATACTAAGTGACACAAGAGTATATTAAAGGAAAGCCAAGTACTCAAGATGATTCCCCTTCCAACATTTAGGGTCTTAATGATACAAATCATGTAAGCACCAAGAGACAGATTCATACAGGAGCGCACACAATGTGCAAAGCCATGCAGATAATTAAAAAAAATTATAGCACATCCAAGCATTGCAATACCACAATAATGTGTGCCACACAACATCACATATCATGAAACGTAGCATATAGCAAAGTTATGCAACACCCCAAACTTAAATCATGCATTGTCCTCAATGGTGGAAAAGGGAACAAGGTTAAGGGTAAAGCGAAACTTCCCTGGTTCAAGAAAATATTATGCTAGCACGATATCGTGTGGCATGTGTTATGTGTAGGCATGATCCAGCCGCTCCGAGCTAACTGGGGTCTCAAAACCCGAATGTTATCCACCACCTAATTATTCATGCAAAATAAACAAATACCTGTTCAAAGTATAAAATATATCAAGGGAAAGAACCGAGCTAAATGAAAACCCTTGACTTATTAAAATTAACATGCATAAAAAAAGTAAAAGCAAAGCAAACTTTTTTGGTCGTATTAGCTGCACTAGATGTCCAAAGAATGGAGATTGAGTACTTGAGCCTCCTTATGCAAGCTAGTACCCCCAAAGTGATAGGGTTAGGTTGCCTCCCAACAAGCACTTGGGTTTTATGTCGCTGGCTCAACAAGATGCTTAGGCTTGAAGAGTTGGGGTCCACCAAGGGAAGAGAAAATAGGGTCGAATCCTACAGAGAGTATTGGGTGTTAAGAGTTGATTCAAGTGTGACTACCTAATTTAATATGCGCACAATTCCTACAAATGAACGTAAAAAGATGAAACTTGTTTTTGATTTTTTTTTTGGAAGGCCAAAAATTTTTTATAGACGAAAATATTTACATAATTTACAATGAAAGCAAGCTCCTGACTAGACAACCTTTAGGAGATGTCTTCTCAGTGGCCATACATATTCGTATCTAGGCAAACTCCATGCAGAGAATTAGTGATCTGTAAGGCTGGCCTATGCTTTATAACCCCCTTATGTAGTGGCCACTGAAGTGAAAGTGAACACCATTTACATGAATCATCATATTATCTTCATGTGTTCATGCTTGAAGCATGTATCTCATCAGTTGGCGTAATGGTACCACTTTCACATACTATCTTGCTTTCATGCTTGCGGGGCAATGATTAACAAGAAGGCATTGTTCATGGCGTAATGGTACCACTGCCAGAGACTTGTAGCTCCAGTACCTAACCTGTACCTAGTCGAGATGTAAATGCAGTGAGATGATCAAGGAAGGTTCCTCCGAGATGGGCTAAGAAATACTCCCTGAGGCCTAAAAACACGCTGCAGCCCTTAAGCATTTGGCTCCATGTTAACAAACTCCTTGCCTAGGCTGGTTGGCTGTTACATCTACTCCATAACCGTATCACTTGTACCTAGCTTGTACCGCATGGAATCACCAAGATAATCATATAGCTCAAGGATGATAAGAAATCTTCCAAGCAGTTGAACATTTTAGCTGAGTGATCACAACTCCTCCATGCAGTTCCAGATAGTAGCGATTAAGATTTCTCACTAGCAGGTGTTGGGCTTCCTGATTCTGAGAGGAGAAAAATGTTGTAATGTGCAGCCAAATATGATATTGTCTCAGTTGAACCATGACAGGAGCTAGTCTCCAAGACCCCGTCCATAACAAGTATTATTGTGCTTCTTGGGATGCCATCTGATGCCCGCAAGTGGATACATGCTTGTGGCACTAGACACTTGAACCTACCCTGTACCGCATAGAAATACAAAGAGAGTCATATAGCACAAGAGATCAGTGATAAGCATTAGTGAAAATGTCAGCTAAGTTAGACATGTCAAGAGAGTTCAACAGACTGCCAAAGCTAAGCTGAAAAGAGAAGGCATGCTAGCGGTTGAAGTAGCCAATCAGCCAAGTTATAAGGGAACATATTAGCATTTCTTTTAGCTCGTACCCACAACCAAGTGGTTCGTTGAATAAAGAAGAGCAAGAGAGATGCGGGTGGGGGTTGATGACATGAAATGAGTTTTGTTCCTTTCCATCCAGATGGTCCACATTGTGGACAACCAAATTGAATGCCAAGCCTGCGCATTCACTCCATGAGGAGCACATGCGGAGAACTCACTCAGAGATGGGATAACTACATTGTTCTGAGCATCAAGTATAGGAACAAGTGACAGCCAGGAGGATATGGCCTTCCAGAGGATGGTAGAAACAGGACACTCGGAGAAGAGATGCAGGGCAGTCTCATCAGCAAATTTGCAAAAAGGGCAAGAAACCTCAAATGATGTATCAATGATACTCCTTCTCTGCAAGGCAACTTTGGTAGGAACTGCATTTTGTATTAGTTTCCAAGCAAATATACAAACCTTTTTTCGGTGCAAAACTGTGCCAAATGAGTTTGGTAAGACTTAAGTGTGATGCTGAAAAAATATGTTGTGTACCTGAGGTAATGGATCTGTACGCCTCCCTCACTGTGTAAGCCCCATCTTTATTGAGTTTGAAGATGTATTTGTCTTTGATAAGTGGATGAGGATATATATTTTGTAAGCCATTCTCTAGCTCAACCAAGTCTGCATGTTCAAAGGCTAAAATATCCCTTCTCCATCTCCAACGCCAGAACCAGACTTCATTGTTCCAATATCCAGCATCAGCAACAACAATTTCCTTGCTCAGCTCCTTTCTATACTACCTGGGGTATCTCACAGCTAGTGGTGTGCTAGATAGCCACTTATCGGTCCAGAAATGTACATACCTGCCATATCCAAGTTGCAGAGAGATGTTGTCACTGAACCATCTGCTATATAGCGTGTCCAAAAGCTTAAGCCACCACTCAGAAGCATAACATCTTCCCCTAGGCCTACCAACAGATACAGAATGAACCTGGTGAGGAAGAGATCGATGGTCAGCGATTAGGAAGGGAGTAGAACCACTATATTTAGACTGAATAATTGAAGACACCAGGGAAGAAGATCCATTGAGGAGCTGCAACCCCCATTTTCCAAGCATAGCAAAGTTGAAAGAGGAGAGACAGCGAGCACCTAGGCCTCCCTCGGGCACTGAAGTAGAGATCTTCTTCCAGGATGTCAAGCAGATTTTTTGCTTAGTCGATGTGCTACCCCATAAATAATTTCTCTGTAGTGTAATTAGTTTTTTGATAATGCTGTTAGGTGCTCTGAAACAGGAGAAGAAGTGAGAAGGAAGAGCAGATAGAACTGTATTCAGGAGGGTTAATTTCCCCCCTGAGGACAAACATTTGTGCTCCCAAGATGCAAGGGCCTTGCTGAACTTATCGGTGATAGGTTGCCAAGAAGTAGGCTTTCTCATGCTGGCCCCAACTGGAAGACCTAAGTAGTTGAACGGTAAAGAGGCTGGCTGACAGCGTAGGTAAGCTGCCTTATCCTCCAAGGTAGAAGCATCGACATTTATGCCAATCAACCTACTTTTGTCAAAGTTAATTTTGAGGCCTGATACAAGTTCAAAATTGAGCAATATAGCCTTGAAGGCTTGGACAGAGTTCCAATCAACCTGTCCGAGAATGATGGTATCATCAGCGTACAACAAGTGAGAAACTTGCACTCTGCCTCGACCTATGCACAATCCAGAGAAGAGATTCAGATTAACTG
>JAOWBN010002611.1:0-11315 GCA_028565015.1 Pinguicula moranensis | reverse complement strand
TTCAAACCCCAGCAATCATATAAAAGATGCATAAGGGAGACATTTAAAGATTTCCCTCCATCATCATTGCCTTTGATTGACACTTTGCTTGCCATCGATCCAAGTGATCGCTTGACTGCAACAGCTGCACTAAATAGTGAAGTAAGTTCTCTTTATCCTATCTTGAATGCACTTATTATTCTGCCTACCATTTAGTTATAATCTTTAGAGGGCCTGTGAGCTTGGTGAGAACTTTACTTGCCTAATAATACAGAAATGTCCCATATACCTTTTTGTACTATTGTTATAGAAATATTTCATCATAATAAATGAAGTATCTAGTATTGCTCAAATGTCGGGTCACCTGAATAATGGTCCTTCATAAATTTTTTGTTGATGCATTTTGCGAACTCTTTTGTTGTTTCGGAAATTGATTTGGTGCCAGCTGCATTTTGGGCTTTTTCTTTACAACAATATACTCAATATATTTCTTACTAAGGTGGGATTTTGGATGTCAGATATACTTAGCCTTACCCTTGTAATTATGCAAAGAGGTTGTTTCCATTGCGACCCAATATACATTGTGCCGTTTTGATATATTGATTTTCAACAACTTCATTAATGAAAGCACTGGAATTTAATAGAGTCATTTTGATCTAATCCATTCTTAGTACAAAATTAAAAAATTATCGATGACGGTTTCATCTTCATTTGCAATGGATAAATTTTGCGCCTTTTCTTTAAATAGATAATTTGAAAGAAAAAAAACTTCTTAATGTAAATAGTTTATGTGACAGTTCTTCACAACGAAGCCTCATGCATGCGATCCTTCTAGCCTGCCCAAGTATCCACCAAGTAAGGAAATTGATGCCAAGCGTCGTGATGAAGAAGCTCGAAGGTTTTAACTGGTTCCCTTCCTGTAGCTTTATATATCCCCATTGCAGATTCTTTTTCATTTTCCCCAAAATTTATTTGAAAATCTAGAAGAAATTCTGTTATTGTAGGTTAAGAGCTGCTGGTAAAACACAAACTGATGTTGGGAAGAAGATACGTACACGTGATCGAGGAATTCGGGCAATCCCTGCCCCTGAAGCCAATGCCGAGCTACAGGCCAATTTAGATGTATGCTCTCCATCATGCGATTATGCCATTTATTTTTTTCCAGCAATTGTATTTCTTGCCATTACCTTCTTATTTGTCATTTTGCATTTATTCGGTTTCTGTTCGAGTTAGTTCAACCTTCATCCCGCGGTTCACAACCACTGCCCACCCCACTCTAGGAACCAGCAGACATAAAAAAGAGATGCTTTGTCCAATTCCTTACCAGATTGATACTCTATATCATTCTTGCATTTTATGATGATTATGAAAATTGTTTCTACCTTTTCAATACAACAACATATCCCGTATTTTCAATATTAAGTTGGGTCTGGGTGGTCAGATGGACACAACCTTACTCTTGTAACTATACAAAGAGGCGATTTTCGTTGCAACCTAATATACATTACGTCATTTGATGTATTGCTTCTATTTTTCAATATGATGTGATCTCTGATCCTTTTTTCGGAAACCCCTGCAACATCTATTCCACGTTACTTCAAGATATTACATAATTTTTTGTTTATTCCTTTGTTCACTCTAGTGCTGCTGGATGACAGGGTTGCACTAAACAAGACTTTGACCTATAACTGTTACTGTAACTTACTTTTGTTCCTGTGTGAAACAGAGACGGCGTCTGATCACTCATGCAAATGCAAAGAGCAAAAGCGAAAAATTCCCCCCTCCACACCAGGATGGAGGTATGGGTTATCCTTTGGGATCATCCCATCACATTGATCCGACCTTCGATCCTCCCGATGTGCCATTCACCTCCATGAATTTTTCGTACGCCAAAGATCCGATCCAAACATGGTCCGGCCCACTGGGCGCCCCCAGGGGAGCTGGTGCCCCACGAAGAAAATCGAGGCCATCAAAGAAGAAAGACAAGAGCTACACAAGGAACGAGTGAGTGAAAGATAGCATGTAATATAGCATCATCATCGTGTATACTTGCTGCCAGATCAACACATGGAGGTGCATGTACCTGCAAATTTGTGTGTTATGTCTGAGCCTAGAAATCATGGAACTGCTCTGACTTCTGAGGCAAGGCAAAGATATCTCTGATTCTGCATTCGTTGTTTCTGCCATCTTTGGGGGTTTCCGTCCTTAGAATGACAGTGAAAATATTATTCAAACAAGTGGAACATGGCCTTTCTGTCCTGTTGTTGTTCATATATGGCGTGAGTATGATAAGACACTTCGTTCATATGTGGCCTGAGTATGATAAGGCAATGTTTTTTCGAATAACTTTGTTTTTCAATAGTGTTTGTATATGGAAAAAACATTTAAAATCAGCTTATTGTTTATTAAAAAATAGACCTTATTGAAGAAAATCAGCTTATTGTTTACCAAACTATTCCTTGAATTAACTAAAACTCTAATTTCCAAAAAAATATCATACAATCCAACAACAACATCATCATAATAATAATAATAAAAAGGCCATAGTTCCCTCAAGCTACCAACACATGTTGGATTGCAACGCTGGAAAAGGCGGAGACGGTACAAGCACTACGACTCAGAAAGGCATTCCCCATGTCGTCTTACATGAATTTTGGGGGTGAAGTATGTTTTTGTTTCAGCTCCTTCTAATTTGTGTACCACGTTAATTTTGCCATTCCCATCTCAAATTCTTGTTTTTACCCCGGGGGTTTTTGGTTTAATGGTTGTAGGAATATTTAAATTTTCATAGTTACGAGGATCAATCCCCAATATATCAACTATCTAAAATAATCATGGCTCCACCTCGCATTCTTTTGGGCCTTTTACCCCTTTTTTTTCCCATTTATCTCTCTTTTCTTTTCTTAGAACAAAATATGTTTCTTCGGCACTCATTTTATTTGTAACTAATACAGTGGCTTGTATAATATAGACGACTGTTCATAAAATTCGTTGAGAAATAAAAAAAAAAAGGTGGTTCAAAAATCGGTAAAAGTGCCATAGTTTTTTTTAAAATAATTGATGTTGTGGCTTTGATACGCTGGGAACTAGGATTTAGAATCGAAATGCCAAATAGAACCTTCATGCCTCAGTCGGTTCCAATCAAGTGTCAATAAAGTGCTTGGTCTCCCTAAGAAGACAAGAGCCCAAATCGCACCTCGAGCCTTCCTTGAATTTCGGTGAGAAAGAGTTCTCTGGAGGACTCGTCTCTTTGTCGGTCTTTTACCGAATGGAACACTTTATGTTTTGCAGGTGTAGGAGGAGATCGCCAAAAAGTTAACCCTCACAACACTCATCACCCCGAGGACTCAAGCAGCCACCTAGCCCTGAGAAGAATTTACTCTGCTGAAGGGGATGAGCAATGAACAAGTTTGAGGACAAATCCTTTCTGGCAAGGAGGGAAAGACGTGATATGCCCTTTATGGTAACCGGCCGAGGCATGGAGGTTCTATCTGGCGCTGGTGGCCGAGGCCCTGCCGGCCGAACGGGCACAAACAACAAAGAAATTATCGTTCGAGCGGATGCAAGCGACCAGAACGTTGTCAACCGAGAGTACACATGAGGCCAAGATATTGACCTATCAAAAAAAAAGAGGCCAAGATATTGACAAGCAGGCGCATCCTATTGTCATTCGAGCAATCACCAATGTATAAGGCCACATCGGTCGAGTGGGCGCATCCAAGGCATTAGCGTTCATGCTGGTACAAGAGGCCAAGAAGACACCGTTAGAGTGGATGTTGGCAACCGAATCATTGACGGCCGAAGGAAGATGGCACAATCCTTTCTTGTAGCCGAACGGACATATCACCATAAGGCGGACCTGGAAGCTCTTGGGAGCCAGCATAGAGACAAGTCGTTCGAGGCCGTGGGATGGGCCGTTCGATAGGGATATGGACAGAGCATGTGAGGTATGCACCCAACAGCAACATCACTTGGACGAGCGAGCGCAAGACAACAACTGATCGACTGCTTGGCTACACAAACTCCTTCATCCAGGAATCGACCTTGGAAAGTGCCAGTCAAGCATTGAAGTCACTCAGGGACATTGAATTGCCAAAAACTCCCTTGGAACAAGGCAAGCCAAGGTCAATGGCGCAAGGAGCAACACAAGGCATTTATCCTCAACGTAGACTCCTTGCCACGAAAGGTGGAACAACACGGTCAAAGGGGTCATTCAAGTAGGAAGTTGAAGGCCACTGTCCATGGACGAGCCACACGGCTCACACTTATGGCCCTCTTCGAGTCCATGCCAAAATTGATGACTAGCCAAGAGTCCGTACCAAGATAGGTGGAAGGCCATGGTCAACACAGGACTCCAAGGAATTAAAGATGCGCGAGAATATAATGCCTTGACCATCTCACTAGTCGTTTTCAACACCTATATAAGGCTTTATTAGCTATGTAACAGAGTTATTTTTTGTTGAATGGACAATTGAGACATCGAGTTTCCTTCTAGTCTTTTAAAGACTTCCTGACTTATCTAAACTAGTTTCAAGTTTAGTAGAGTCGTATCCTTGGAAACGCTTTGTAGGCTTGGTTCCTATCTCATTATAGGTGATGAGTCAAGTTCTCGATAGCTTGCTCATATATCCCTCTTGAATTGCCAACCTAAGACATTCGGTCTAGTCACATGGTTGATTAGGTTCGTATCAGTATTGCTCTTGGGATAGATTAGAGTTCCAGCAAATCAGTCTCTAGAATTTTGCATTCCCAAAATCTGCTTCGCTGCACCCATACAAATCCTTCATCTCAAATTCTGTTGACATCTTCTTTTCAGATTGTTGATATCATTCATGCCCGGAATTGTAATCAATACATCATCCACGTACAAGAGTAAGATAACAAAATTCTTGATATAACAACACGAATTTTTTTCACTTTTGTGAAAACCGCTACTGCACATAAAAGAGTCAAACTTCTTGTATCACTGCCTTGGAGTCAACTTCAACCCGTACAAACTCCTCTTGAGCTTGCACACCATGTGTTCCTTACCAGGAACCTAATATCCATATGGTTGCTGTATATATATTTTTCTTCATCCAAATCCTCATTTCCATTTGCTCAAGGTATTAATTCTCTACTTCGACCATAATTAGCAGAATTCTGATTGCAGTTAATTTCACAACAGAAGAAAATATTTTAGTATAATCAATACTTTTCCTTTGTAAAAATTCTTTGACCACCAATCGAGCTTTTTACCTCACAGTAGCATTAGTTTCATTCTTGATCAGATAGACACGCTTGTTCAGCAAAATTTTCTTTCCTGCAGGTAACTCGGATAACTCCAAAATATTATTCTGCTCAAGTGAAAAAAACTCATCATCCATGGTTTGCTCCCACTTAATCGAATCTTTCACCTGCACTGCGTCATCAAAAGATTTTGATTCTCCTCCATCGGTCAGTAACAGATAATGCAAAGATGGCAAATACCTTTCTAGTTCATTAGAAACCCTCGTCGATCTCCTCAACATTGACTTTGGTATGACTGGCTCACGTTCTGACTATGCATCAAGTTTTTCTAAATATCCTTGCGGTCTGGTTGCAACATCACTAGGTGAAACTTCCTGCAACTCAACTTTAGATCCCACTTTCTCTGCATTTTCATATTTTGCCCCAAACTTGTCCTTATATAGGACACTCTCATCAAATGTCACACCACAGTGTCTCAAGATCATTATCTTATCATTCCATAATTTGTACCCAAATTTCCCTGAACCATATCCAATTAAATAGCACTTCACAACATTTGCATCAAGTTTGTGTCTCTTTTCTGGATCAATGTGAAAATATGCCGCACATTCAAAAGTTCTCAGGTGAGCCAACTTGATCTCTTTGCCCGACCACACCTCTTTTGGAATCCCGAAACCCAAAGGAACTGATGGTCCTCTGTTTATCAAATAAGTTGTGGTGCTCACTGCTTCTACCTAGAACGTATTTGATAAACCAACATGTAACCACATATTTCTTGCTCTCTCATTCAGCGTTATACCATAATGTCTTGTATTATCAGGAATTGTTCTGGTAGATCTGATTCCCTCATCAGCACAATACTTGGTGAATTCGGCAGAATCATACTCTTTACCATTATCTAACCCCAGACACTTGATCTTCAATCTAATTTGATTTTCAATTTTAGTATTCTACTTTTAAAAAGTAACACACATCATATTTGTATTTCAAAAAGTAAACTCATACCTTCTTACTGAAGTCGTCAATGAAAGTAACATGGTCTTTGTGAAGATGACCTGCTTATACTTTCCCAGAACACAGCTCCCACCCCCCAGCTCCACAAATTTCAGCCCTTGCAGATAACCCTTTGAAGTTAGCACCTACATCCTCTTCGAACTCATATGACCGAGTTTGTTATGCTACAAACTCGAGTTCGGCATACCATCAACTGCAACAAGTTTCTCAACAACAAAAATGGTGTATAAAATCCCACTTTGTATACCACTTGCTTTCCCGATCGCTCTTTTAACAATTTTCTAGTGATCTCCATCGAATCTTGATTCATAACCCAAATTGTCAAGCTAACCAATTGAAATTAGATTCTTCTTCAAGCCAGGAATGTATTTGACATTCTCCAACTTTCACGCCCTGCCACCTGCGGTCTAGATACATACATATCCTCTTCTTGCAATCTTTAGAACTTTGTTTTTAGTCAAGTATACTCTTTCAAAGTTTTCAAATTTGAAATTTTCGAATAATTCCATGCTCGGAGAAGAGTGGAACGATGCACCGAAATCTAGTATCCACGACTCGACTGGACTATCCACACTAAAAACTAACGCATTCAAACTATCAGCTGTAAGACATTCAAAATCATCATCTGTTTGGGATTTCTGTTTCGGACCTCTTTTCTGCTTCCAAGATTTTGGAAAACCTCTCATCATGCGGCCTTTCTCGCCACAATTCCAGTAAGTAACTACATATTTGCTTTGAGATTTATTCCGCCCTTTCAACTTCGAACGACCATGTTTGCGATGGACTTCCTTAGTTCTGTTTCCGCCCCTACCCTCTGTATAAAGTGCGTTACCAAACGAATCCCCAATTTCCTTCTTGCGAATACTCTCGCTTAGGAAAATATCTCAAACTTCATCAAATTTCAACTTTTCAGATACATGCGAACTGTTAATTACCGAAATAACAATACCCCACGATTTAGGTAGCAAAGACATACACAACAGGGCTCTAATCTCATCATCGAATTCGATATCAACCATACTCAATTGACTGATAATCATGTTGAATTCGTTTACGTTATCTGCGACAAACCTACTTTTGGGACAACACCAAATTGAACAAACGACAAATCAGAAATAAATGGTTGATGGTTTTGATGAGAGATGTCATTTCCCACGCCCAACTAAGTCGAGAAGGTTTTGAAGGCACCAACTGACTGAGGCAAAAGGGTGCTTCAAGTGGTTGCCTATGCACAAGACACACATGATGCAGTCCATTGACATGGGCGCAAGCTCCTGTCACCATGGCGCAGACTAGGCTGCTCAAGGGCGAGTCCGTAGGGACGCTGCATCCAAGCCAGATGATCAGGCCATATCACCGGAGCCACAACCCGAGCATGATGGACGGACACTTTTATGGTCCAAATGGCCGATGCACGAACTGATTAGGCAAACGCACGAGCGTTTGAGGACTGAGCGATCGATATGCGAGCGGTCAAGCAACGAGCGAGCAACGTGCAAGACGGACTAGCGACTAATGTGCGGATAGTCGAACAACGTGCGAGCGATAGACCGAATGGTATGCGGACGACCGAGCAGTGTGCGACCAATAGGCGAGCGACCAAGCGATAGTCAGCCGAGGCAAGTGCACAAGGCAACGCCGAGGCGAGTGCGTAGCTCCTAATGACCGAACACCGAAGCGTGTGTGCGAGCGCCTAAGCAAACCGAGCGACTGAATGCCAAGGCACGCACGAGCACCTGAGCGGACCGATGGCATTGCAAGGCCTATGGCCAATACAAGTACATGCACAACTGTCGACGGCATGAACGACACATCTCGAGCGGCCAAGGAAAGAGGCCAACACATCGGACGAAAAGACAATACTTGGAGCACCTCACGGTCAAGATGGAGCATTAATGACAAGGTGAGAGTTTGTGACAGCCAAGTGGAAGGCCATGGTCAAGGCTGGATATTGGAAGGCCTTAGTCTTCTCACATTTCCAAGACAAACACTTGGAAAGTGCACATGGTAGTCAAGCAACAACTTTTAATTCTTGCACTTAGTTTTATATTCAAATTTGTAGCCTATAAATAGGACAAGGTCGAGTAGAATAAATAGTTTAGTTTGTAGTCGAACTCTAAGCTTGTGAGACAGCCTCATTTGTCAGGATTTGTATCTAAAACTGTTTCGGGTTTTAGTGACGACTTTTCCTTCTGAAATATATTGTAAGCTTGGTTCCCACCTCTCTACAGGTGATAGGTCAAATTCTTGACAACTTGCTCAATAGATCCGTCTTTGAACCACCAACATTGGTATCGAGTTTAACACATGTTGGTTAGGCTCATATCAGGTTTCCTACATGTTTGTCAAGGTCTTTTGAACTCCTGCAATCAATTTTTCTTTCACGATGTTAAAGGCAACGTTCTTTACTAGTAGCAGACGAATCAATCATAATGTTTGGCGATCCTTCAGATCCCGGACCTCTTGTTTCATCATTTCTGGTTTCACTCCCGACAAGAGATTGTGAAGGTTTTTCTGATACAGAAAATCTTTCATCTGCATCTTCCAAAAATCGAAATCAGTTCCATTCAAATTTTCGATTGAACTCTTCACGCTATCTATCTTTTCCATATCGTTGTGATATAAAACCTTGCGCTCTAATACCAGTTGTTAGGATCGAACAACACACATGATCAAAGATAAGGGCAAAAAAAATGAAAAACACATATTTAAGTGGTTCACCCGGTGTTCGATGATGGAGGTTGCGGTGGTGGCGAATTTAACCACCGCCGACTACCCGTAGTCACCCCTATTAGATTTAGGTAAATCAATTTATTAATGAAATTATGCAACTTTTTTTTTAAAAGAAATTTTTATTTATAAAACAATCAAAATATTGTATTTATAGGAGCGCTTTTGATATTTCCTTATCTCCAGAATATACAACGCAAAATAGTTTGTCGAACATCTCAACCATTTGCTAGAGGCTCACACCCTTTTTTCATTGCTGCTAAGAAGCGTGAATGGGAAACAGAAAAACGTGAGCAAGAAACATAGTTTGCTAGAGGATATCGTGTACCTGAGGAGGTCATTGGAAATGAGGATGACACAGCTGCGGGTTTACTATTTGAGCTAGAGTCAATTACATATTCATGCAAGAGCATATACGGCTTCTTAACTCGATGTCCACGACTGAGTTGCTCATAGGTTTCTTGCGACGAACTCAAACCGGAATCAATTTGTGGTACAACGTCGTTCACTGGAGATACTGTTCCATCTTCCAATACACCAATGGATTTCTCAATATCCACGAATCCATCACGAGTCGGTAATGGGGGCATCTTGGGTCGATTCTCTCGGTGGTCACGGCAGGTGCCTCCTCAACGATCTCCTCTCCAAAACTTACATTCGGCAAAACTGTGTTCAAGATACCACACGGCACGACGACATCTAGGTGTTGTGCAGCGAAAGTGGACGAATCCTGCGCCGTGGAGCCATGTGATTCAGCAGTAGCAAATGGAAATACAGTTTCAACAAACTTAACATCCCGAGACACCCGTATTTCATTAGAGTCCAAATCAAGAACACGTTATCCTTTCTTCCTGTGAGGATAACAAAGAAACACACTGCGGCGACTGCACTTCTCAAACTTGTCATGTGTTCGAGAAAGATTATGAATATAACACAAGCATCCAAAGACACGCAACATAGCAAGATCAGGAGCACGTCCATACAGAACTTCGTATGGAGATTTATCACCGAGAATTGAACTTGGGGTTCGATTCATCAAGAACCCTGCAGTGAGAACACATTCACCCCAAAAATCCAGAGATACACTAGACTGAAACAAGAATGATCGTGCAACATTTAAAATATGGCGATGCTTTCGCTCAACCCTCTCATTTTGCTGAGGGGTATAAGGCATGGAAGTACGATGCAAAATACCTTCGTATGGAAAATATCCTTTCAGGCACAAAAACTCACTATCATTGTCACTTTGAACAACTTTAATATGTGTGCCAAATTGACGAAAGATCATAACTTAAAACTGACGAATCAAAACACCAACTTCAGATTTAGGAATCATCAAATAAATCCACATTGCACGAAAATAGTCATCAACGATAGTAAAAAAAATAACCTACCCTGTTAATGACTTAAACAGTAGGGACCCCAGATATCACAATGAATCAAATTAAAACTCAAGTCTGCTCTATATAAATTGCCTAAAAACTGAGTATGAGAATGTTTCGCTCTAAAACAAACATCACAATTATTAAAATCTTTTGAACAAGAAATACTAGAGATAGACTTCAAAACACGGTTGGACGGATGACCCAACCTTTGATGCCACAGACTCCTATGCACAACGGCCAAATTGTGAATTCCCTTCAAGTTCTTCAAATAGTAACCCCTGTCATGTTGCGTCCCCGCTCCAATTACCATCCTCGTAGATCGGTCCTGAAGAACACAACAATCATCAGTAAAAGAAGAAACACAATTCATCTGCTTTGTCAATTGAGAAACAGAAATAAGAGAACATTGAATAGAAGGAACCAAAATGACATTGTTCATATGAACTTTAAGCCCCAAAGACGCAACCCCCTTTGTATGTGCGATGGCAATATCGCCATTGAGCATATTGATGTGACAAGGATCAATAGATTCCAATGCAGACAATTTGACACGAGCACCCGTTATATGCTGAGAAGCACCAATGTCGAGAAGCCAAGCCTCCATCTTACCAGTCAATTTGTCACTGAAGACTCCCAGACATTGGGAATTGGCAACTTCAAAAACAGCAGACCATTGTGTAGGTGTGAGCACGGGGATATTACCCTGTGGATCACCTACTGATGGCGGCGCGACTACGGGTGAAGTGTGGACAGCAGCTGCGGTGCTCTGGGGCTCACGGCCAGTGCCCCGGTTGTCACGACCAGGTCGACCATCTCCGCGTCCTCCACGCACTGGCTTCTTACCACGTTCTCTGTTATCCGGATAACCATGCAATTTATAACAATACTTGATGAGATGACCACGTTTGTGACAATGATCACAAAATTTTTGTCCCAGTGCAGCAAATGTGACGGCATCAGTATGCCCTTCAGGATTTC
>JAOWBN010002600.1:0-11315 GCA_028565015.1 Pinguicula moranensis | reverse complement strand
GGGGTATGTACCACTCATGGGGCTATGATGCTATAAGGTGAGCAGGTCGAGCAATGCTAAACAATAAGTAAGGACTCATGTAGCCATATATAAATGGCAGCCTACATAGTTGAAGGTCAGTAGACCAGTGTTGCAGTAGCCATTAATTTGGACTGCTATAGCAATCTCATGACCTTGATACTATAAGGTGAGCAGGCTGATTTGAGTTTAACATGGTAATGACCCCTGTAGCCGTTTCCATGGCAGCCTGCATAGCTGGGGACCATTTGATCACTGTTACACACCACCCCCTATTGTCTCTCTCTACTTCTCCGCGTCCGTAACTTGTATCTTGCTTTTGGTTTTGCACTTTGGTTTTTATTTGTTTCTGCATTTGTTTTTTTTTTTCTGTTACTTTTACTTCTTACCATTGGTAAGAAATCTTGTACATACACTTCTTATTATTAATGACTTTGGTTTATGAAAAAAATAAAAGGCAAAAGTCGTGATATTTATTCGTTACCATATTGATGACGGACTCAAGACAGAATACCTCACTATAAAAGATCCTACAGATCTTTGGAAAAATCTCAAAAAGAGATATGATCACCAGAAAATGGTGATACTTCCAAAAACTCGTTATGATTGGCTGCATTTACGCTTACAAGATTTTAAATCTGTAAGTGAATACAACTCTGTCATGTTCAAAATCAGTTCTCAACTGAAGTTATGTAGTGAAACGATTACCGATGAAGACATGTCAGAGAAAACATTCACTACTTTTCATGCCACTAATATGCTCCCGCAACAGCAATACCTTGAAAATGGTTTTAAGAAATACTACGAACTGATTTTGTGTCTTCTTGTGACTGAACAAAATAACGAGTGATTGATGAAAAATCATTAATCACGTCCAAGTGGTTATGTTCCATTCCCAGAAGTGAATGTGAATATATTTAATCAAGGCCTCCACCGTGTAACACTCAACGGATTTGCTAAAGGAGTATAGGAGCTGTACTCCCTAACAGCACCCGTCAAGTGTCCAGAAGCTCAAGAGTCAATGATCCAATCTGACGAGCCAACAGTAGGAAAGGATGTCAGGGCTAGTGAGTCATACATACCTGTGAGACTTGAGGTCAAAACAACGTTACCAGAGAGGTCAGAAGAGGTAGGTGTAGCAGTGCCTATCCTCACGTTTTTTAGTTTCCTTTGGAGTACGTCAAGGAATGTTCTACCTCTACCTCTACCTCCAAATCTACCTCTACCTTCAGAATCTCTCTCACGGGACAGATTCGGACAGGACTCCATCAAGAAGCCAACTGCCCCACACTGATAAGAGCTGTGAGTCTCCCCCTGGACTCTAGTCACTCGTGAACTATCAGTAGCTAACGCCTTCGCGCTTGAAACTACACTCTGCATAGAGTGTATCCTCATCTCACTCTCTGCCTAAATCATAGCAGCAATAACCTCATCCAGTGATGGAATCTTGTCCTAGGACAATAAAACTGATCTCCTCGAGTGAAAGATCGAATTCAGACTCAAGAATTTCACAGTCCTTCCTTTCTCAAAGCATTGTCGCATCCTGCATTTCGAGTCACTACAACTAGATAAGGGGTCATAGTGATCCATCTCAGCCCATAATTGTTTCAGACAAATAGAATAGTCCTGTATAGATTTCTTTTCATTGAATGGAAAACGAGATACCTCCACGTGCGGCAGCGTGTGACCTCCACACGTGGCGTGCGACCTACTTGTAGAAAGCTCTCCTCACGGCAATCCTAATGGCGATGGTTTTCGGCGATTCTGATGTTGGACGTGCCCAAAAATGGCAGAAAACTGCCGCAGGTCACGATTCCCGGTGATGGAGCATGACGGCGCGTGGTGGTCAAAAACCGTCTAGTGTTGAGCAGATCAGATAGTGGAGGAGATGGGCTACGTTTTGGGATCGGTTCTAGTGGCAGAGGAGTAGTAACGACGCCAGAATCGGGGCAAAAGTGGTAGAGACGAAATGTGTATTAGGGTTTGAAGAACTGGCTCTGATACCAAATTGTAAAATGGAAAACGAGAAAATGAGAGAAACACATATACCTGTTATTGAATCTTGTTTATTATATCTCATGTCATTACAATTCATATTTATAGTATGAACCTTACGTATGAAACTTAGTTAGGTTGCACGAGGTCCACCTAACACCTTACCTAACAACAGAATCCATGGTGGACGCGCTAGCTTGCCGTCAACTAGCCACTAATGGCGCAGTGAGTGAAGGCCTAATTTTATTGACTTAGCTTGATCGTTCATAAGTCTGTACTGGTGTTCAATTAGACGAGAGCTTGATGAGCACTTCTCCACCCTCTAGCCTTACTATAGAACCGCCAACATATCCACCATTATTCAACTATGTGTTCAACGTTCTTAAGTTCATTATCAGGGCAAGAATCCCGACCAAACACTTCTCTAGACACGACACCTATTTAGGATCAGGAGTGAATGGTATGGATATCATGTTAGCTTGAGATGGAGTGGGGACTCGAAGAGAATGATTCTCAGGGATAGAGGCGTGGTTCCATTGTTTGGGTAACGCACGCCATTCCTTGCAATCTCAGTCAGAGATATAGCTTCACCCACTCAGATTGTGAAGGAGCCACCCCAAATCCCATTTAACTATGACAGAGTATCTTCTCCCACCGAGTGCTTAGAAAATCGAACGAAGCCAAAATGGGACCCTAACATGGACTGTTACTTCGACAAATGGACAGCTGATACTTGCCCAAAAGCTTAAGAAACTTGACATATTTCCTCTTTTCGTCAAGACAGAGGAAAGTTCGTGAAATGGAGGTGGAACGAAGGTTTGCAAAGTAGCCAAACTGAATTTTTGGCGGTGGTGCATATGTTTCACCGGTAGAAGGAGATTTGCACTATGGGCTTTTAACCAATGTCCACTCACCAAAATCTTCCACTTGGGTCTCCTAAATAGAACACATACCCTTCAACGGATCCATTCCTCAATAGAACACGTATCTTGAATTTCTTTTTGATTGAGCTTTGATTGCATCTTCTATGTTTGCATGGTTCGTATTGCGCTGTGAAACCATGATTCGCTCTTGAGTGAATTGGTCTAAGTTAAACGTGGGGTAAAACAACATCCCTCTATTCTTTGCATAAGACCTATTTGTGGATATTATTATTGCAAGTACTTTCTGTGAATGCGATGTTGTTTGTTTGTTGGTTTCTTCATACCAGCTAGATAATCTTGTGGGACTTTGATGATTGCCTTGTGTTTACATAATGAGTAAAAGCGCCTTTTCCTTGTCATAGTCATTAGTGAAGGCCTAGACAGCCATCGACCTATAGCTACTTGCGTTGAAAATGCATCAAAATTCATGGAGGTGTAAGTGTAATGTTGGGTTTGTTGGCCGGTTAGGTATACCAAACTCTCACCTACCGCACACAATAATCTGGCTATATGTATGCACGAACATGTATTATTTGTAATCAATTCAAGTTTTCCATTTACAATTTGGTAACAAAGCAAAAATCCCAAATCCTAATATCCATTTTCCTCCACCCATTCCCGCACCATTTTCGGAGGCACCGCCGCACTTCCGCCCCCAGAATCGGTCAAAAAATGTTGCCCACTCTGTGTTGTATAAGATCCGAAGCTTTTTCGATAGTTTCTGGCCGCCTACAGCGGCGTACGACTGTCGTCAAAAAAAGTAAAGTCACGGCAGTTTTTTGCCATTTTCGAGCACTTCTGGCATCTGATGCTTTGGCCACCATCGCGGTTGAGTTTGCTGTGAAAAGGGCTTTTTGCTGGTCCTTGCGTGTCCACGCATCGCCTCTATGCGCCACCGGCGGCGACCACCGGAGTTGCAGAATAGTTTTTCGCTTAAGTTTGCTCTTCGCATCTTCCCAATTATTTTTTTTATTCTGTGTTGTCTCATGTGTATTAGTATTTTATCGACTATGGTGAATTGTTTGATTGGATTGATCGTAGATGCCTAAACTTGGGAATCCAATTAGGCATTGTGTGATACTGTTTTGGATTGAGTATTGATTGTTGGGTATTGAGACGTGCGGATTGTTGTGTGGATGTATTGGCACATGGAGGATTGAGCTGTGTGAGTCGTGTTTTTGCTGTGATTGGTTTTGATTGGAGCGACTGTGTGTGAGATGACATGGACGGATGAGAGTATGGTTAAACAAGGACTATAGCCTCTACAAAAATTCAATCTTGAGGTGTTCAAAGACGCGGTTAGGCTTATACAGGGAGTGAATGCCTCAACCTTGACTGTTGTACCTGCTACTGCTTCGATCAAACTTGAGCTTCCACCGATAAATTTGAAACATGATGGATCGGCCACATATCTTAGCTGGTCCCATAGGATTGAGACCATCTTAGTAGGGAGGAGTCTGGACGACTACCTGAGGGAGTGTGAGTCAGGGAGTGACATTTATTCCATGATGGAGTGAAAAGTAACCCATTCCCAACTATGTATCTGGTTCTTGAACTCGATGATTGCTTCTACTGTGGATGGCCTTAGTCTAGTGAGTGAGATATGGGCTAGTCTGAAGACCACCTACTCTAGAGCTGAAAAACAGATGAGAGTGTTTCAGTTTCAACTGGAGATCGATGCGGAGGTCCACAGGAAGAAGTCTGTTCAGGAGTATTCTATTTTCTTGAAGCGATTGTAGGCTGAGAGGGATCACTATGACCCGTTGTACAGCTTTATTGACTTGAAATGTAAAATGCGACAACGTTTTGAAAAGAAAGGACTATGAAATTCTTGAAGGATCTTAATTCGATCTTTCACTCAAGGCGATCAGTTTTGTTGTCCCAGGCCAAGATTCCATCACTAGATAAGGCTATTGCTGCTATGATTCAAGCCAAGAGTAAGATGAGGATACACTCTATGCCGAGTGTAGTTTCAGGCGCGAATGCTCTAGCTACTGCTAGTTCACGAGTGACTGGAGCAAAGGGGGAGACTCACAGTTGTTATCAATGTGTAGCGATTGGCTACTTGATGGAGTTTAATCTGAGGTTGTCCCGTGATAGAAATTATGTGGTAAGAGATGGATCTGGAGGGAGAGGTAGAGCTCGTGGAGGTAGGAGAAGTGGTTTTAGGGGTGGTGGCTGAGAAGGCTTTCCCTCTAACTTGATGGTGGATGCTGAGGAGGAGTAGACAATGGAGAGTACTGTGACTGTTGAGAAGGATCGAGCATTCTTTGACATACTCCAAAGGAAACTCAAAAGCGTGAGGATAGGCATTGCTACACCTACCTCTTCTGACTTCTCTAGTAACGTTGCTTTCGCCTCAGGATTCACAGGTATATATGACTCACTAGCCCTGACGTCCTTTCCTACTGCTGGCTCGTCAGATTGGATCATTGACTCTGGAGCTTCTGGGCACATGATGGGTGCTGCTAGGTAGTTCAACTCCTATACTTCTTTAGCAAATCCGTTGAGTGTTAAGACAGCCAAGGGCACTGATCGGACAGTAGTGGGTAGGGGTTCAGTGCATTGTACCAACACTTTGACTTTGTCCAAATTTTTGCATGCTCCTTCATTTCCCGTTAATCTCCTTTTCATAAATGCCATTATTAAGCAATTGAATTGTACTGCATTGTTTGATTTATCTCAGGTGATCTTTCGGGGGAAGAGGATAGGCAGGATACTTGGGACTAAGACATGGCATAGTGGCTTGTGGTACATGGATCGGAAGTGATTAGACTCAGCCCTTTCATCTATCATGGAGAGACCTGGAGGATACAGTATTGTGGAAGACCTAATGCTTCACTATAGACGATTATGTCATCCCTCTTTCTTGACTTAAAGTGGACTTCATCCCCGCGTATTTGCTACAGTGAATAAAGATAAACTAATTTGTGATGCTTGTGAGTTGGGCAAGCATACTAGAAGTTCTTATGTTAGCTTTGATAGTTTGAGTTAGCGTACATTCTGATGTATGGGGGTCATGTCCCACAATAACTTTCAATGGATTTCGTTACTTTGTATCTTTCATTGATTGTTGCTCCCTTGTCGCTTGGCTATATTTAATGAAAAATAAGAGTATGTACTTACCTGTTTTAAAGATTTTCACAAAGGAGTACAGACGCAGTATGGTGCAGTGGTGAAGGGGTTAAGATCTGTTATGGGACAGAATACACCAACAGGGCATTCACATAATACTACATGCCCATACACACCAAAGCAAAACGGGGTAGCTGAGAGAAGTATGATGTTATGGGTGTTTACTGTGAAGCAAAACCCCAAGGGCAGAGTGGAGCGCTATAAGGCACGACTAATAGCCAAAGTATACAACTAGGTGTATTGGATTGATTACGATGAGACGTTTGCACCCATTAAAACAATTAGCACAGTCAGAACTCTGATCTCTATATCAATGAATAAAGGGTGGGACTTGCATCAGCTCGATGTTAAGAATGCATTTCTTCATGATGATCTGGAAGAAGAGGTTTACATGGAGATTCCTCAAGGATTTGGCACCAGTCAGACTGAGGGTCAGGTTTGCAAACTTGAAAAATTCTTGTATATCTTGAAACAATCTCCTCGAGTTTGGTTTGACAGGTTCAGGAAGGCCATGATTGGCATGAGTTATTAGCAAATCAATGCCGACCATACTTTGTTCTTCAGGCAGGATAGGAGTCATACAACGATGCTAGCAGTATATGTGGATGACATGCTCATTACTGGTAATGATGAGAGCGAGATTGCAAAACTGAATATGAGGCTGGGCAAGGAGTTTGAGGTAAAGGATTTGGGTCAGTTGAAGTATTTTCTTAGGATTGAGATAGTTCGTGGACCCAAGGAAATTGTTCTATTCCATCGGAAGTATGTTCTAGGTTTGTTGCTCCAGGACTGCACGTCCGGTTATTGCATGTTTGTAGAAGGTAATCTAGTCTCTTGGCAGAGTAAGAAACAGACAGTAGTGGCTCATTCCACAGCTGAGGCAGAATATAGAGCAGTGGCCTTGAGTGTTGCTGAGATGATTTGGTTGAGATCAATACTTGTGGGACTCAAGATGAATCCATATCCGAAATCAAAGTTGTGGTGAAACAGCAAAACAACTATCAGCGTTGCCAACAATCCAGTACAATAAGAGAAACCAAGCATGTGGAAATTGATAGGTTCTTCATCAAAGAAAAATTGAATAGCAGGTTGTTGAAATTGAATCACATAGTCACCAAAGAACAAGTTGCTGATGTGTTGACTAAGGGTCTTAGTTCCCTAGATCTTGAGAGATTTTGTAACAAGATGGGCTTAGTTGATATCTTTCGCCCATATTGAGGGGGAGTGTTGGGTTTGTTGGGTGGTTAGGTATACCAAACTCTCACCTACCACACACAATAATCTGGCTATATGTATGCACGAACATGTATGATTTGTAATCAATTCAAGTTTTCCATTTACAATTTGTAACAACTCAACATTACTACTTGACTTTATTGCCAGCGAATAGCAATTCTTTTACGGCTTTGGCGAAGGGCCACAATTGTTTTACAGTTCACTGATCTTGGATGATCCCAGGACTTTTGCTGTATCCGGAGAATAAACTTCTGAAGTTTTCCAGTCACCGTCTTTGGTACCATATAACACGGCAGTTTCTACCATCAAAATTGAATCACCTCCTTCTTTGTCGGCTTCTTCGTCAACCCATATTTCAAGGTCAGGAAGGCACACGGTGTCTCTTCCCAGAACTCGGCCAGTTGAGCCACCATAACCACCTTGTTCACTGCCACGTTCGTGTGCAATACCGATTCAACCTACTCGCTGCTGAGATTCTCACCGCCGCTGATTATGGCATCCTTAGACCGGTCCTTGATCTCCAGGTAACCATCGCAGTTCATCATCCCCACATCATCGGTGTAAAACCACCCATTTCTCATGCATTTCGAGGTCCCAACGAGGTCTTAAAGTATCCCAACATTAGGACGCCACTTGTAAGCACAACTTCACTCAACGATTCCCCTTCTTGCTTCACCAGTCTTCCGGATTCTGCTTCAAGCACATCGATCTCCGCCATTCTGGGGTTTAGACCCCCTGTCTAGACTTGAGCCAAGCCCTTTCAGCAACCAGGAATTTATCCCATTCCTGTTTCTACGTGTAGCAAATCACTAGCGTGCCGGTCTCTGTAAACCGGTACGGAAAAGAACTCGAGTGACTCCGTAAGGAAAAGAACTGCCGCAGGCGATGGTGCACCGGTGGTCAGGACGTGGACGGGCTTTTCCAAGTGCTTCTCACCAAGTATATTTGCAGAGCATGGTGAGCACCACCGGCGCTCTGTTAGTGAGAATCAAGAAGTTATCCCTTGGACCCCACCATATTAGGAATCCATATAATCTTAGGATATTAGAAGATTAGTCAAAGTTGTTATTAGGTATAATTTTCCTACTCTAATTAGTTGTACAATGTACATACTACTACAACTACAATGTACCCAATATATTCTAAACTAAGTTGGTGACAATTCATATATTGAGAAATATATACAAACCGGATCATTGAAGATCCAGTCCTCTACACTGCAATTCATGTGTTCTCTCAATTTTTAGTTTCTCAATTATTTTCATGGTATCAGAGTTTTTAGGCTAAAGTCAATTCTCAACCGATCTAGGGTTCATACAGTTGCATTTCTCTACGACAATTTGTGTGCCTGTTCTTGTAGAATTAATGGCCTTCTCAAGGTTTAATTCACCCAGCCTACCGCAAGTGGTTATTACAGAATGTGATGGCTCGAATTATCTTGTCTGGGCATCACCGATCTTTCCTATTATGTGCAACAATGATCTCATGACCATTGTTGATTACACAGAAAAGAAGCCATCTGAATTTCTTACTACTGAGGGCACGGATGTTGCAGCAATTCCTAAACAAAATCCAGAATTTTTGGTTTGGATCAAAAAGGATCATTTTTGTATGAGTTGGATTAACTCCACCCTCTCAGATCGCATCCTCCGGTTAGTATTTCATCTGAAGACCTCATCTGCCGTATGGTCCTTCTTGGCGGCAAAGTGTTCTAGCAAGAGCAAGACAGATCTATTTGTTCTTCATCGTAAGTTGCAGACATTGTCTCAAGGGACAATGACCATGGGTGATTATATTGATTCTGCTAAAATCATTTTTTGCAGAATTGCGTATGATGGGAACCAAAGTTTTTGAGGACAATCTTGGCGAATATATTGCAGTCTGGATTCATTCTCAATTTGATCTGATTATGGCGAACATCAATATTCTCCGAGAAGAAAATCCAATGTCACTAGAAACGTTCGAAAAATCACTGCTATCCTACTCTGCCAAGCTGCCTCCTGTCATAGCAGAACCAACAGTGTTTTATGGTGCTACTGGAAGATAGCAAAGTAGAGGTTCACAGCAACAGAGAGGCGGATCTTAAAACTCTCACAGAAATGTGAATTTTTCATGTGGCTCTTCTTTCGTGTACAAGTGGTTCATACGGCCCAAAGTTTCAATTCCCGAGGTCTTGCCCAAAATATTTGGTCACGAGGCTGTGGGCGTATGGGCCGGCAGCATTAAATTTCTGGGTTAGGCGGGCTCAACTATCCAGGCTGTGGTTAGTTGGGAGGCCCAGCACAGTCTCCTGGCCCGATCAGTGATGATAATCCAGTAAATGAGCCTAATCCGAATGCAGTAAAATGTCAAATTTGTGATAGGTACCATCACACTGCCCTTGATTGTTATCAGCGGATGAATTTTGCATATCAAGGGTGTCATCCTCCGGCTCAACTTGCTGCATTAGCTGCTCAGGCTAACCTTGATATTGATGATAGCATATGGTTCGTCGATAGTGGTGCAAATGAACAAATTATTAATGGCATGCCTCTCCTTGCGCAACAGCAACCCTACTCCAGATCTTATTCGGTTGCTATGGGTAATGGTACAGGTTGGGCATTTTGAACACTGACACTTTAACCATTAAAAGTCCTACTTGGCCCCTCCATTTATCTCATGTCTTACATTGTCCTAATGCTTCAGCCAATTTACTTTCTGTTTATAAACTCTGTGTTATTAATAAATGTTACTTTATTCTCACTGATTCCGGCTTTTTTGTTAAGGGCAACAAGATGGGGCAAACAATACTGAAGGGGCCGAGTAGTGGTGGGATGTATCCAATTCCACTTAGCTCTCCTCGATCTCCAGCTCGTGATGTCAAGAGAGCCTTAGCCGGGGTTGTCAGCACTACACCTACCTTTTCTGTGTGGCATTCAAGACTTGGGCATTCATCCCCTGTTGTTGTCTGTCATGTCATCACCTAGTCAAACTTACCTTGTGCTGGGGATTTTAGCTTTGTTTCGGTTTTCGAACCTTGTCAGCTTGGGAAGAGTAAGCAATTACCTTTTGAGTCATACACTAAAGTCTCTTCGAAACCATTAGAACCGATTCACTCTAATGTATGGTCTACTTCAGTTTTATCTAGTATTTAATTTTGCTATTATGTTATATTTATTGATGACTTTACTCAATTCACATGGCTTTATCCTCTCAAAGTAAAATCAGATGTTTTTCATTTTTTTGTTACATTTCGTGCAATGTTTGAAAATCAGTTTCCCTAGAAAGTCAAACAATCTCAAACTGATGGTGGAGGTGAGTTTTGCTCCAACACCTTTACAGGATTTCTTTATAAATGTGGCATTATTCATCGTATATTGAGTCCACGTATACCACAGCGAAATGGCCTTGCAGAGCGTAAACATCGTCACATATTTTAAATGGGACTAACGTTTCTTGCTCAGTCTCACCTCATGTCAAAATTCAGGGTAGAAGCATGTTCCACTGCCATCTTTGTCATCAGTAGGGTGCCAACACGTGTTCTATATAATATGGGTACTTTTGAGAAATTATTTGGGTTCGCACCTAATTACTCTAAGTTTCGTTCATTTGGGTGTGCCTGCTTCCCACTGTTTCGTCCATATAATTCTCATAAGCTTATGTTTCGCAGTACAAAGTGCATTTTCATTTGCTACAACTCTCAACACTTGGGATATAAGGGCCTATTTTGCGCAGCTTTCTTAAAATTATAATTGGATTATAAGCACCTTATTTAAAAAAAAAAAGAGTGTTTTGCGCAGCCAACCTTCTACTACTTGTTCTTATTTTAAAAGGTAAACCTTCTAAAAAATAAGCACCTCCTGACATACTTTTTTTCCTTCTAAAAAAAGCACCTCAATTCCGGCACGGCAAGAGGACTCCGGCACGGGGGAGGGGGCTCCGCCGATCGGCGACGGCGGGCCTCCGGTGACGGGGGGCTCCGGCACGGCGTGTCCAAAAAATTTCGGACCCTCCGAGACACCTCTATTC
>JAOWBN010002589.1:0-11315 GCA_028565015.1 Pinguicula moranensis | reverse complement strand
CTACCTAAAATTTTGGCTACATCGTGGAATCAACAGTCGCGTCTTATTTAATACGTACTACCAAAGAAATTGCATGCGAATTTATAAACGAAAGTAAGAACGGGCATCAGTATACACATATATATATATATACACACATTGAAGGAGCTCGATTTCTATAGGTGGTCTGTGGTTCCAACTTGTTGGAATGCCATTGGAGATTAATTATTGTTAGTTGATATCATAATGATTCTATCATCAGGTTTTATTTGAAAGTCATGTTATGTGCCACAACCCTAAAGTCAATCAAGATACTTAAACATTATCTATATGTAATTGCGCATATATCTTAGTGCCCATACCAACAAGTAACTCAACCATCAGTCCCCTATTCAACCATGCTAAGCAGGGGCGGAGCTAGGGATTGGCGGCATCCTTCCCCTCTCCCCCTTAAGTAAAATTCTGATTCCGGTGCAGATGTTGAGTTCGCCTGATAATTCTGAAATTCTATCAAATTCGAGATATGGGGTTCAAAAAAATGTTGACAAATAGTGGTCTAGTTCTAGAATTTTGTTTATGAATAGAATGCTCGATTTAGTGTGATGTATATTGCTATCTCATTGCAAACGGAGTTAAAAGAGTCATCATTGATAATTTTTTAAGCTGTGTTAATAATGTATTGGATCAAAATGGCCCGATTAAATCTCATTGCTTCAACTAATGAAGTTGTTGGAATTTTTACATTAATGCATATTGGGTTGTAACGTAATAGTCTCTTTATATAATTACAAGGGTAAGGATGCGTACATTTGACCCTTCATACCCCAACTTGGTTGAGAATATACTGGTAGGTTTATGGTTGTGTGGTATATTGCTATCCCATTCCAAGCCTAACTTGGCATAAGTCATGTTGTTATAATATGCAATTAGGATTAGTGGTACACAATTTGCATTAAAATGGCATGACCAATTAATGTCTGCATCACACAACATTACATGCATTGGACTTCACCCCTCCAACTACGTATGCATACTCATTTAACTCTCATAATTCGATTAGTTAAAATGGTCCATTCTTCGATTAATTGTGATTAATTATTAAAGTTAGTTGGAATGGTAGGGTATTAAGATGATAGAAACATGTGAGAACAGGGTGCCCCAACTCTAATTTTCCTGTTGACAAAACATTCTCTAAGCCCTTTCAGAATATTCCCAATTCTCCATTAATTTATTTTCATTACTATTTTTAGCTTCTTATGATTGAGAATTAACGAAAACTCAAAAGAAAAAAAATTTGATAGTTCATGATGAAAATAAACGCCATTCTTTTATTGGAAAAGGAACCATTTGAAGGTGTCAACCGGCTCCTCTTTAATGTTTCTCCTACCCAAATATGAAAAGGGATCACTCTTATTGATATTGGAAGGAACATAAGATAAATATTAAGTATATATGATTAAGAACATTTACTGTCCAGTCGATAACTATGCAATGGTTGATATGGAAAAAAAGAAATCATGCACATTTCACAAGCCCGGAGATTACTACGGAGGACATACTACACAAAATACAGATAGCATTGTTAGATGGAAAGGCAGATCTAGAATTTTTTTTTCAATGGGCTAAAAAAAATTTGGGTTACATAGCAAAAATTTTTAGGGGGAAAAAACCATCTTGTTGT
The DNA here is from genome assembly GCA_028565015.1 of Pinguicula moranensis. NCBI lineage: Eukaryota > Viridiplantae > Streptophyta > Magnoliopsida > Lamiales > Lentibulariaceae > Pinguicula > Pinguicula moranensis. The sequence continues at coordinate 9,655 of JAOWBN010002589.1, read as the reverse complement.
TCTGCAATACTAGTTTGGAACTACGTTGCAAACAGATTCATGTGTGTTTCATTTCATATTTCCACGTCAACTTCGCGCGAAACTCTTTGAGAGCAACATATTGATTAAATCTTGGTATTTTATTAATCCTAGAAAAAGTTTGGTACATTTGCACCACTGAGATTCAGAGGTTATGTTCAAGAGAAATAGAGTTTTAAAAGCAAGCTAAAAGATCAATAAATTTAAATAGTAATATTGTTTTGTAGATCAAATAATTCTTGTTACTCTATCGTGCTTGCTTTTTTTTTTCCCAAAAATATGATTTTATTAATCACATAATTAATACATGGTGGGCATCCCCTGCCCCTTCTTCGCTAGATTCCGAAAGGAGAAGGCTCCCCACCTCCTTAAAACCTATCCCGGCAAACCTTGGCCTTACCTTTGTAATTATACAAAAAAATTATTTTTGTTGCGACTCATTATGCATTGTGTCATTTGATATATTAATTTCCAACAAAAATTTAATAGAGTAATTTTGATTTAGTCCATTATTAGTACAAAACTAAAAAAATTGTCAACGATAACTATATCACATGTATGGCTTCACCATGATAGATAAATATCATTGTGTGTATATCCTAACGACAAAGGAAGGAATCATGTTTCTCTCCTTATATGTCAACGACACACTACTGGCTAGAAACAACATGGGAATGATCAACGTCACCAAACAGTGACTATCCTCCATATTCGAGATGAAGGATATGGGTGAAACTAGGTATGCCCTAGGTGTGGAAATATGCAAAAATCGTTATAAGAGAATGTTGGGTTTGTCACAACATGCATATATAAACAAAATCTTGTAGCGATTCATGATACATTACTCTAAACCCACACCCCTGTGATAAGGGTCTGACACTGAGACTTATTCAATCCATAGAAAACATAGGATACATGTTACAACCCTATTGGGAGAGTTTAACACTGAGAAGTTGGAGAGGAGAAATGGGCAGAGAAGAGCAAGAAATCAGAGGAGAAATTTAGAGAGAAATTTGGGAAAGGAATAGAGGAATTTGTGAGGGATAAGAGAGAATGAATATAAGAGAGGAGATAAGGGATGTTAAGAAGGAGATGCAGAACAGATGAGAAATAGAATATCACTTCTCATTCCATAAGAAAACCACATATTACACATAACACTTTTATAGCCTTCTAGTGGTAACTAACACACTAACACACACATGAACACACGTTCCCCACTAACTAAGCAACCATTACACAACTCTTTGACTATTATAGGGTTGTTACAATACACTAACCTGCAACATGTAGAACTTTGTAATGTGGAGATTTTACTGGATCAAACACTAGGCTCATCGTCCCACCCCCACTTACTTGCGGAAGAAGGACAAATTTCTTGGTTGTGGGATTGCAAATGTAGTAGTAGCCTACGCTATGATAATAAGGCGGCTCAGGCGGAACAAGGATGGAACAAAGCAAGAGTCCGTTACAAGACTGAATGATATCAAAAATATATGGAGGACTATTTATGAACTTGAGTTTTCTGAACGGTGGAATTGCAGGGTTTTGTTTAGAGAAAGGAATAAACTCAAATATGCCATTGGAACGGAACTTGTAACCGTTCAATAAGAAGCCAACTGCGGGAGTTGGTTTGGCACTGCACAGAAGAGAGAATGTTGGGTCTGTGATTAGAGAATGCCATTGCTTGGAAACTAATTTGAAACCAAGGAGTGATCCAATGGGGATGCGCAGAAGAATCTCAGTTAACAGATCTTCATTGGACATAACAAGTTGGGCAGAAGATGGTGAATGGTTATGAGCTGTGGGATTGAGAATCGTCTCGGTGTCCATGGTTTGTTTGTAGCTTCACTATTTTGTTTCGATTTGGTTTGGTTTGATTTGGTTTGCTCCTAAGCTATATATGAACCAAAATTGTGAGAAAAGTGCACGACAAATAGTTTAGCAATCTAAATCGTATTCCACAAATAATAGCAATCTAATTACTATTTCAAAAACAATAGCAATCTAGTTATTATTTCAATATAAACTTCTCCAGAGATTTCCAACACATTATACATTACCCACGGCCACATTTCAACTCAGCGGTTGTCAAAGGCCTTAAGGCCCTAAACGGTCAATGGCAAAAGGCATTTTTATGTAATCGAGTATTATATATGATTAATAAGAAAATTATATGAGTATATATAATGTATATTACGAAAAATGGATTTTTGAAAGAAGAAAAAAAGAAGAAAAAAGAGATATTTTTTAAGATGCCAAAATCAATTCAATTGTAGTTAAATGAATGAAACGATTTTCAAGTTGTGTATCTGAACGCAATGGAGAGGAGTTAATTTGAATAGACCAAGCTTTTGGGATTGACGATGTTCAGGTGCTTCACATAAGTTGCATGACTCAACGTGGTGGAGAAGAGCAAGTAATCTCGATGGAATGAGAATCCTTAATGGTGAGGAAGATAGATAGATAGATGATCTGAGGGGAGGTTCGATGAGCCTTTGTCCGAGGAGGGGATTATTGGGTATATAGACAATGTTAAAAATTCAAAAACAAAACAATAAGAGCTTAAGTAATGTGAAGATAGATTTTTTTTTTTACATGTAAGATAGATTTTTTCCAAAATCCTAACGTATTTAATTTGATTCTCCTCCGCAGATTGTATAGCCCGTCCATAGAGATTCGCCGGAGAAGTTGACGGATCGAGCGGCAGAGATTCTATATACAATCCAAAAGGGATTCTGTGTTTCAGAATCCAAAATCATCGGCTCACAATTACAAATCCATTGAAATTGAATCTTGTCCAAAGATTAGATTAAATTAAAAATAGTTATTTAACATGTATAAAAAATACTTATTTTGAAATTTATGCATCCAAAAGATGAACTAAGCTAAACTAAGCAGAGTGACTCAATCAATTGAAATCCATCAAATTTCCTGTACCGCGAGTGATATTGGCATTCCGCATCACTCATCAGTATCGCCAACGTCAAACTCCTTTTTTTTAAAAATGAACTTTTGCATTAAAGAAAAATAAGCCTCGTAGATGGACGGGAAGCCAGTACAAAAGTGGTTATCGTGGATTCTGCGGAATAATATCGTACCCCATTTTTAGTGTAACTTCAAGTTGGGTTCCCTCATTTTTCAAATCTCAACATGCATGCCTAATGTTTCCTTAGGGAACCTAGGCCTCCTTGCTTGGCCAAGAAATTCGTAATTTCATGGTATTGATGAATGACATGAATTCTAAACGTCAAACTCATAACACACCCTATGCCTATTTTTTTTTTTTATATACATGGGGTATTCGGACAGTTGTCCTAGTGGTAACTCGCTTGTACCATCCGACTAATCCCTAGGATGCGTCAGCGTCAGGCACACCTTGCATCGGTAAGTCGTGGGCCGAAGCTCGGGCCTAGCCCCGACCTCTGTACCTCTTGGAAAACCAGGAAGCAGAGCCGCCACTAGGACAACATGTCGCGGATTTTTTCAGATCATATCGAACAACTTTCCCCGCAATGTGCAGAAACAATGAAAGTTTAAAGTCAGTTGGGAATTTTTTGTTGCTAACCAACATGTGTATATAAATCTTTTATGAGCAATCAGAGTTTGCTCAATGATAAGCCAAAGAACGATTAAACATTAAGATACAAAGCAGATCTAGGGGAACAAGGGCTTATGAGCCGTTTGGTTCACCATAAAATTTTGCGCTAAATTCACCATTGACAACAACTAAACGGGACAAAGGGATTCAATGAAATGAAATCCACACGTATATCGGTACGTCAAGCGACTGTCACTCTCCTCCTCGTCAATCTCCCGTAACGTTTCACAAGTCTTGTTCACAAAATAATACCGAATAAATTTTCCCGGAATCAACAAAACTAAGAATGATTCGTCCTCGCTATCCCCTCGAACCATTGTAGAGAAATGGTATACGGGACGAAGCTCATCACGAACCATCTCTGGATAAGCATCTATTAGGGGTGAAAGATCAACGTGATACTTGACAACCCATTTAGAATGATCCCTTTTCATCTCGTAAATATCAAACTCAATCGGCTGTTCGAAGATCTGAATGTAATATAGATGATCACGCGACTCCACGAGGCAATCAGCGTTTCTCATATACCCATAAATTGGACGTGGTGGCAATGGCATCTGCACAGAATGAAGTGTCTCCTGATCAACGTTGAAATAGTGAAGAACATTTGCAGATTTGATCCAATGGATTGCACCATTCCAGTACACCCTGTTGGAACGGCCTAGTTGAGTTGTTAATTGTCCGAGTTTCCTCCAGAATCCCATGTCAGAAGAGTATATCTCAATTTGATACTGACTCTCACCAACAGTAATACAGTTTGAGGCCTGTGATGCTGGAAGAAAATAGAAACAGAAATGGTTGATTATTACAATGCAATGACAAACAAAACTATTTATACTGAGAACATGTAGCTTCAGAGACTTCACTACTAGCATTTGATGTTACTACACCCATGACTAAACAAAACTTTCTCCTAAAGACTCTCAACATTGTTACCTAACTTATTGTAAGGACTTTGGACATCATCTATCTCCACCGCGTTAGGCACATGTCTAACGTGAAACATCTGGAGCACACTGCTTGTCATTAGAGCCCTTCGTGAGATAATCGAGGCACCATCTCCATTCGTCATTCCAAGGATTCATCCATACTCTAGGGCATGTCTCTGATACCACTTTGTTAGGTTTTTTCGGGACCCGACCTGATACCACATTATTGGTATAATATTGTCCGCTCTGGGCTGAAGCCCTCATGGTTTTGTTCTAGGGGTTTTTACCCCCAAAAGGCTTTATACCAATTAATGTGATGTCCAATTATTTAAACCCAACTTCTTTCCCATTTACAATCCGTGTGGGACTTTTTTCCACTTTGTTCGCTCAACACACTTGTAAGAACCTTGGACACCACCTATCTCCATATTGGTATGATATTGCCAACTTTGGACTAAGCCCTCATAGTTTTGTTCTTGGAATTTTACCCCCAAAAGAGATTATAACAATGGAGATAAATGCCATCCCTATATATCCATGATCCTCTCATTTCATACCCATGCTCATTTCTAACCTATATATACCCATGATCCTCCCCATTTTTAATCGATGTGGAATATTGTTTACATAGCCAACACTAGTCACCAATTCAATCCAAGAATTATTCTAGACTTAGTCGACTGACTTATTCAATCATCAGGAAACATAGGATGCACTAACTTGCAACATGTACAACTTCTAATGGGGAGAGTTTGTTGGATTAAATAGTAGGCTCATCGTGAGAATGTTTATTAGACCCGGCCTAGCAGTAAAGCCTTGTTGAGATTTGATGTTTATATATTGTAGGCGTGCACCTCACAATCAACACTATTTATTCACAGGTCCATTTCATATGGCAGAGCTTAATCAATTGTGGGTCTCAGAGACCTTTGGATCTTTACTTGGGCAGTTATGTCATATCAGCTGTGATACCATGTGAAGGTTTATTAGATCTGGCCCAGCAGTAAACGAGCTCGAGTCCATGGACGCGTGACCATGTATGGGCTTACATAGTGAATGTGTCTACTCTATAAAAAACTGTTAAAATTTGAAATTCCAAACTCAACCCGTAAAATTAAATTAGCAAAAACAATTGGGCTTCATACTAACTATTGTGGGCTTTGTACTAATTAAGCCTGTATTTTTTAATTATGGGCCGACCAATTATTGGACTACTAAAGAACAAATGATCTGGGCTTCGAATGGCCCAACAACGCTGAAATTCGGTTTTTTTGGTCGAGCTTAAAATCCAACCATTGGATCAGATTGTGATCCAACGGCCAGAAGCAGAGCAATTTCGAGCATTATATTTTCAATTACCAGTATCTTGTGTTAATCTCGGCCGTCCATCCTTAACAAACGTTGGAAAAAATCGATGGATACAAATCATTGAGCGCCTCGTCTTCTGTGCTCTTTCATAGCCGTTGATAGCTCAACTCATCCGACGGCTCAAGATCTTACTGTCGCTTAAACAATGTCGAGAAGATCTTGTTCGTTGAAACAAAATGTGATCGTGCGGCTCTCCGGAAGTCAAGTTCCTCGAAAAAGATCAACAAATTTAGGCCGCACAATTCGAACTCGATCAACACTCCTCGTTCATCACACTGCCCAACCCTAACAGGCGTGTTTGAGCCGTTCGATACACATAAATCAAATTGACGCACGAGATTTTTTTCCAAACGGATCCTGAAACACAACCATCTGATTTAACTTAACCCACGGTCTCGATTTGACTTCGAAACTATATATATAATGAACTAACACAACACAAATCGAAGACAATTCATTCATTTTACAAACAATTCACTCTGTAACTTCAACTATCTCTCTCTTCTCCTGAAAATCGGTGCTAGAACTCGACTTTTACAGAGCTTCTTTAGATCGACTGGTTCAACCAAAGTTGATGAGGGATTCAGTTATTTGAATCATCAAAACTGTGAATCAAAGCCGATTGTTTGTTTAAGCTTCATAGTCTTTTGGTTTTTTACATCAAAACTTTGTTTCTCTCTTCAAAACTCTTGCTCTTTTCTCAACTACTCTGGTTAAATACATTTATCAATTTTTCATCTGTTCATCTGCATCCACAACAAACCAGGGACATAGTCTCAGATCTTGAGCAAATACTCGAAGATCGACTACTATATCTCTTTAACTATTAGATTAGTTTTTTGAATTCCTACAATTTTAGGCACTTGTTTTGCCTTGTTTCTCTTGTTACTATTACTATACTGTATTGTTTCTATAGTGGTCAAATATCACTGAATCAAATAAAGGCTATCAGGGCTATCGATTCCGGAGCTCAATGTAGAGTACGGAGAGTAGATTCTCTCGAACCACGGGCATTACATTTTGTCCTTTACTATTGTTCGTTTACATTTTTCATATATTTTTCGTTATTTCGAGCTAATCTACTTACTAAGTGTATAGTCAATAAGATCCGGCATACCGAATCTTAACAAAAACCTTAGTACTAAAGTATTAAATTGTAGCACCACATCGTACCAACAAATATAGAGTCTTAAAAAAATAATTCAATTGGTAGGAAACATAGGATGCACTAACCTGCAACATGTAGAACTTTGTAATGTGGAGATTTTGCTGGATCAAACACTAGGCCCATCGTCCCACCCCCACTTACTTGCGGAAGAAGGACAAATTTCTTGGTTGTAGGATTGCAGATGTAGTAGTAGCAGCAGCTTGGCGAGCGCCTCCGCCTGTTAACCCTACGATGATAAGGCGGCAGACCAAAGATGGAACAGAGCAAGAGTCCGTTACAAGACTGAACAATGTCAAAACCAACCTGAAGAATATCTCTGAACTTATGTTTTCTTAACGGTTTAATTGCAGGGTTTCGTTTGGGGAAAGGAATAAACTCAAATATGCCATTGGAACGGAACTTGTAACCGTTGAAAAAGAAGCCAACTGCGGAAGTTGGTCTGGCACTGCACAGAAGAGAGAATCTTGGGTCTGTGATTTGAGAATGCCATTGCTTGGAAACTAATTTGAAACCAAGGAGTGATCCAATGGGGATGCGCAGAAGAATCTCAGTTAACAGATCTTCATTGGACATAACAAGTTGGGCAGAAGATGGTGAATGGTTATGAGCTGTGGGGTTGAGAATCATCTCGGTGTCCATGGGTTGTTTTTTCTGTTGGTTTAATTTGGTTTGGACTGTATTATATACGAACCAAAATTGTTAGAAAAATTACTAAAAAATAGTTTTTCTAAATAGCAATCTGAATAGTATTCCAAAAATGATAGTAATCTAATTAGTATTTTAAAATAATAGTAATCTAGTTATTATTTCAATATAAATTTCTCCAAAGATTTCCAACACATTATATATTACCCACAGGCCACATTTCAACTCAACGAGTCAACGGTTGTCCGAGGCCTTAAGGCCCTAAACGGTCAATGATAAAGGCATTTCATGTCGTCGAGTATTAAGTATGATTGATAATAAAATTATATGAGTCTATACAATATCTTTTTAGAAAAATAATTTTTTAAAAATAAAATTAAAAAGAAGAATAAAATGTATTTCTAGCAAAACTAAGTGGAGTTGGCCTGGATGGTTTGATTCTCTTTGTCTAAGTTTCAATTTTTATTATTTGTAGATAATTCGCATACTCGCATTTTTTCACAATAAAATTTGTGAATGAGCTCTACGAGAATTTTTTTTGTCAACAATAACTCTTCTTTCAATGTACAATAAATAGACTGACTTATTCAATAGTTAGAAAACATAGAATGCACTAACTTGCAATATTCAACGATAACTATTCCATCAAAACTTGCGTTTGTGATTAGAAAACGCCATTGCTTGGAAACTAATTTGAAACCAAGGAGTGATCCAATGGGGACGCACAGAAGAATCCCGGCCAACAGATCTTCATTGGATATAACAAGTTGGGCAGAAGATGGCGAATGGTTATGAGCTGTGGGGTTGAGAATCATCTTGGTGCCCATGCGTAGGCGGAGCCATGATTTTAAATGAGGGGGGACCAATTTTTTTGAGAATTTGGTCCGATCGAGTATGCATGTTTAGATGTTGTGATAGAAAAAAAATGAATGATTAATATTAATATTGTTTTAGATAATATTTTTGATAAAAAATGTTATTTTAATAATATTTTTATTAAAAAATTTATTTTAGACAATAATGGTAATGATCGTTGTCTCCATAATTTTGCACAAATAATCAACTTTTTTACAACAGAAATAAATTCAGAACTTTAAAATTTGCTTAACCATAAATACAACTAAATATTTTATTATAGAAAATAATTATATTAAAAACTATAAAATATATATATGTATATATTAAAAACTATTTGAAGGAAATATAAATAGGGGTTATTACTTATTAGAATCATCCATATAAAGAGAAATACATGTGGTGAAGTGGCAAATATTTGAAAATAGATCTAGCTGCTAGTAATTCGAATCCCTATGACCTCATTTTGTGCTTTTATTTTCCAAATAGAAATGAATGGGATTCGATCCCTAGTTGATTGGCGAAATTGTAACAAAAGTTACCAATTGAGCTAGACAAATTTTATGCAATGTTATATAACCAAATACAATTAATATATTTAAGGGGGACCAAAATAAAAAAAAATAAAAAAAATTACATATATAAATATTTTTTTTAAATCTTGGGGGACCATGGCCCCCTAGTCCCCCTGCCTCCGCCCCTGATAGTTGAAGGACTTGAGCCAAGTGAAGAATGACAGTTAAAACTATTATCAGTTTTATTTATCTCTAAATCTTAGTGGTTTCAATTAGATAAATGTGTGAAGGAGTATAATAATTAACTTATTGTTTCATAGTGGGTAAGGGTGTGTTTGGTAGCTGGGTTGTGGGTTGTAGGTGGTTTAACCTATTTTTTGTCGAGTAATCCGGGTTTATCTGGCGTTTGATATCCCTCCTTCTAATCCGCATGCTTGTCGGATTACTCTTCAAGCAGGGACAAACCCGGGCAAAGTTGGCAAGAATATAAAATTTAATCCCACCATCGTGGTGGGATTGGAGTAAACAAACTTAACCCGTACATATGAAATACCCT
>JAOWBN010002578.1:0-11315 GCA_028565015.1 Pinguicula moranensis | reverse complement strand
TCCCTGGGCCCAAAGGATACCCTGATCTGTGATTCTGAAATCCGAACTCTGAATTCTGATTACTTATCAAAAAAAAAGTGGAGACACCGTTTATGAAACAACTTACAGCTTGAAATTTTGATGTTTTAATAATCTTTTTCTAATATATTTTAAAGCAGATATAAAACACTTGTGGATAAAAACGCAATGAAACAACTATCAATTCTCTATAAGGGGGAGCATCATTTTTGGGGAACACAACTTCAAATTATGTATTAAGCTTTTTTAAGTTGCTTTTTTTCTATAATTAGAACTGGTTTAAAAAAATATAGCTAATCCGAACAGTACTGAGTACCCTAAGCATTGTTGTTGTTGATCAAGGAGAAACTAGCTCCAAAAGAAACATGGAGTGAACCAACCAGGCATTCCCTCCCTTCATCTTGGGTCTTTATAAACTTTGGCCATTACACTTTAGTTTCAACCTGCTGTTTGTTCTGTAACAAGAATAACTTAAACACAGAGGAAAGAAAATTGATTCGTGTAAGTTCGACCAATCAGGGATAATGAATAGTAGCCATGCGGCATAAAATCCCCCTTTTAATTTCTTAGGGCTCAATCCCCCAATCTATGTCCCTTTTATATAGAAAGAGTAATTTAAATCTACTTCATTTATAATTACAAGAAGGGACAGGTTCAATGGACACCATTTTTTTACACCATTTTATTAAAAGTCTATGTTTAGGGTCCGTAGGGTTTAGGGTTTGGGGTTTAAGGTTTAGGTTTTTAGTTTTTAGGGTTTAGGGTTTATATTTTCAAAATTTGGGCTTAGGGTTTAGGATTTTTTAGGGTTTACAACTCTAAACCCTAAAACTTACAAATAATAAACCCTAAAATCCATAAACTCAACCCTAAACCCTAAGCCCCAATTTCGAAAATATAAACCCTAAAACCTAACAACTAAAAACCTAAACCCTAAACCCCAAACCCCAAACCCTACAGACCCTTAACATAGACTTTTAATAAAATGGTGTCCAAAATGGTGTCTAAAATGGTGTCCATTGAACCTGACCCTTACAAGAAAGCGCAGAACATTTTTATTAGTACAGCAATCCAACGAGCGTCGCACGATCAAGTGGGATCATGCGGCTGTGATTAAATCTTCACGGTCCGATCATGCGGTTGGCCATCAATCTGGGAAGAATGAACTAAACACTTGTTCTGTCCATTTGATGAAACTGCAGAAGTCCTCTGCATCACTTCAAGTCGCATGGCTGGTGACTGCAAGCCCCCTCTCTCAAGATGGGACCCGAAAATGCTCATCTTGGATAATAAATGGGCAAAAGGTGTGGCGGATAAACTTTTAGTCAACAAATCTGCTAGCTGAGCAGAAGAAGTAATATGTAGCGGATGAATAACACCTAATCTGTATTGATCACATACTACGTGCGATCAATTTCAATGTGTTTGATCCGTTCATGGAATACTAGATTGGCCGTGATGGCTATGGCCGCCTTACTATCACAAAATAAAGGAGGCATACTATAATCCTGCAGAATGTAAGTTATCCGTTGAATCTCCCGAACTGTGATTGTCATTGCTCGATACTTTGCTTCGGCTGAAGAGCTGGAAATGGTCGCTTAATTTTTTGTCTTCCAAGAAACAAGGCTATCACCAAGAAATATGCAATATCCTGTAAGAGAATGTCGTGTGTTTTTACATGCTCCCCAGTCTGTATCACAGTATGCAAGCAGCTTAAGAGTTGAGTGGGCAGAATAGTAGAGTCCAAGATCCGAATGGTCGGCCAAATATTTAAGAATATGCACAACAGCTGTCCAATGTGTGTCATGCGGTGAGTGCACAAATTGACTCAATTGTTGAATAGCATTAGTCAAGTCCGACCTCGTGTAGTTTAAGTAGAGTAGTCTGCCAACGAGTCTCCAAAAATTTTCTGGATTGTGATAAAGAGGTGAAGGATCATTACCAATCGTAGCAAACCGAACTCCTGGGGGCAGCGGAGTGGTGACACTGTCACTGTGCAGGTAGCCAGAGTTAGCAAGCAGTTCATGAATATATTTCTTTTGGCTAACACACGGGCCATCCATTGTCCGTGTGAGTTCCATTCCCCAAAAATTGCATGCTTCACCTAAATCTCTGAGTGTGAAGTCCTTGTCATGAAATTGTTTCACCTGCTGAATTTGCTCAGGACATGTACCAGTGATGAGAACATCGTCAACATACACAAGCAAGAAGAACTGATAATCCTCTCGGTGCAGAATAAAAAATAGTGATCATGTGCAGGTTGCTGAAAACCATAAGTTTGGAGAGCTGCAGTGAACTAAAGATTCCATTGTCTAGAAGCTTGTTTGAGGCCGTAGAGAGACCGTTTAAGGAGACACACTTCCCCCTTTTTGGTCTTCAAGTATCCAAGAGGTGGATGCATGAAAACTTGCTCATCAAGCGTGCCATGGAGGAAGACGTTATTAACATCCAGTTGATGAATCTGCCAAGCCTTAGAAGCTGCAACAGCAAGCAAGAGCCGCACGGTAACCACTTTGGGAACTGGACTGAAAATTTAAGTAAAGTCTTGGCCCTCCACTTGACTATACCCCTTTGCAACTAACCTGGCTTTGTACCTTTCAATTGAGCTGTCAGATTTGCATTTCACCTTATATATCCACTTGCTTCCTATAGCTCTCTTTTCTTGTGGCAGTGAAGTTAATTCCCAGGTGCAGTTAGCTTCCAAGGCTTGCAACTCTTCATTCATTGCTGCAATCCAGTGAGGATTGTGTCTTGCCTGATTAAAATACTTAGGCTCACTTATCATTGACAAATGAGCAACAAATTCACTGTTTGTATTGGTAGAAACATGATCTTGGTGTGGGGTTGAGGTGAGAAGTGGAGTTTGATTTGTGCAGAGAAAAGAGGTATGAAAATCTTTAAGCAGAACAGATGGTTTTCTACTTCTTTTACTCCGTCTCAATGGTGGTATGTCTGAAGCAGACTGAGGCATGGAGACTGAGAAATGTGAGGTATTTTTAGATTCAGTGGGTAGGGAATCAGATTCATGAGCATCAGATTCAGGATGAAGAGGATCATCATATGAAGACAGATCAACATCATCAGCAAAAGAAGAAGGAGATTCAGCATCTGAGACAAGTAAAGTGTTTTGACATGATGAAGGATGAACATCAGAAGATTTTGAAGGTAAGACTGATGGATAACAGAGTTGTTCATGAAAGACAATATCACGAGATATAACAATTCTTTGAAGTTCAGGAATAAAAATTTTGTATCCCTTTTGAGAAGGTGGATAACCAACAAAATAGCCTTGCGGTGTACATTTGTCAAACTTATCTTGCACTTGATATTTGTTTATGGCATAGCAGGAGCAGCCAAAGACTCTGAGAATGGATAAATTAGGCTGAGTTTCATGTAAGATTTCATATGGTGATTTCCAATTCAAAACCCTACTAGGACACCTATTCAATAGGAAAGTAGCTGTGAGAATGGATTCCCCCCAAAAGGTTTTGGGCAGATTGGAATGAAACATGAGAGCACGAGCAATCTGAAGCAGTGTTCTATGTCTTCGTTCAACCCCACCATTTTGTTGGGATGTGTATGGATATGTACGTTGGTGATCAATACCAAGCTTAGAAAATAGACTTTTGCATTGGAAGTTCACAAATTCAGAGCCATTGTCAGTTCTGATGCGTTTAACACATTTACCAAATTGTGTATGGACTAGATTGAGGAATGAGAGTAATTGGTGCACTGATTCCTTAGAATGAAACAAAAACGTCCAAGTGCAGCAGTTTTTGTCATCCACTATAGTAAGAAAGTAGTGACAATTGTTAAAGGATGCTACTTTATAAGGCCCCCACACGTCTGCATGGATTAAATCAAAGCAATGAGGTGAGACACTAGAGCTGTTTGGATATGATAAGCATGTTTGTTTATACAGTGGACAGATTGAACAAATGAAGTTGGGTTCTTTAGTTGTACTGATGAATGGAGATCACTTGAGATGGTTTAGAGTGTCAAACGATGGGTGGCCAAGTCTTTTATGCAAAAGATGCAAACTGATAACATTACAAGCATGGACAACAAGGTCCCCTGTTTGAGTTAATGTACAAGGAACATTACAAGGCAAAGGTGACACAGTTTGCACAAATTTAATCAGTTGTGGATCAAAAGATATTGCTCACAGGACATACAGATCCCTCACCATGATCCCCACAACTATTATTCTCCAATTTCTAAGGTCCTGAAAAACACAGAAAGAAGGTAAAAAAAATGCAGGAGGTATTAACTTGGATGGACAGTTTTCTGACAGATAGAAGATTATTCTTAAAAGTGGGAACATGTAGGCAGGATTTCAGCAGAAAAGATTTTGAAAGCTGAACATCACCATGACAAGTAACAGATTGTACGTTACCATCTGGTAACCATACAGGTGTAAAGTCTTTGAAAGGGATAGGATTTAGGATCATGTTTGGATCAATACACATGTGATTTGTAGCTCCTGTGTCTATGATCCAATCTGTTTTAATCAAAGTTTTACACACATCTGAGCTTAAAAAATTGGACACAGAACCTGCAAAATCCTCCAGATGCACCATATTCACAGAGAATTTGTCAACTTGATGTTCAACCCCTTTTTCCTTCATCAAACGAGATAGATCTCGCTGCATTTGTCCCATCATTTTATATAATTTTTTGCATCATAAAAAATCCGGGATGGCTCAACCGGTGATGCCAAACTTTGAAAATTTTAGTAGTTTTTAGACTTTCAACATCACAAGCTTCAACCATGACAAAACCATTCTTACTATTGTGCAATGCAATCAAGAGGACATTACGGGTAATCTTTCTAAGATGTATTTGTTATCCGAAATAATTGATGTAATGCATAAGTATTCTTCATCTTTTTCGTTCATAATCTCGATATGGTGTCTATTTCGGCAAATATATTTAAAACTCAATAAATTTCGTCGAGACTTAGATTAGAATAAAGCATCATAAATTGTGATGCTTATCTCTCGTGGTAGTACAATTTGTGCTCTTCCAAAGCCTTTAATTAATTTTGCACTACCAGATATTATATTAACATACGTTTCCCTTATAGATAGGAAAATAAAATATTTTTATTGTTGAGTATGTTGTGTGTTATTGCACTGTATGCGAGACATGCATCTTCCTCATTTGATTTGAATAAATTCATGGTTATCTTCAATAAATAAGTAAAAGAAATAAACGAAATCAAATTTATAATAAAGTAGCGATTACATAATAAATCAAGCATAACACTGAAAGCTAGATATAATACAAAAAAACTTAGATATTTTTGCCATTATTCATATGATCCGGGTGGGCAAGAAAATCGGCAACATCTAAATGTGTCACATAAAATTTGTCATGGAGAAAATCATGTTGAACAAAATTCATTTTTACATTATGCATTGAATTTTGGACAAAGTTTATCTCCATATTCTTCCCTTTAGCTTTTAAAACTTGATAAAGTTCTACAAGTTGTATTGGCCTATGACATGTATGGGACACATGATTGTTCATCTCACATCGATGACAAACATTTTCTACATTATTGTTGCCCTGAGATTCTTTGTTGCGACCTTGGAAATTATCATTCTTCTCCCATTTTTGATGGTTATTTGTATTATTGGGATTATTGCGGCGAGAGTAGGGATGATTTCCCTGATTTTCACATCCACGACCACGACCACAACGGGGGCCTTGATTAAATATTTGCATTCACTTCTGGGAATTGAACAGAACCAATGGGACGTGATTGATAATTTTTCATTAGCAACTCGTTATTTTGTTCAACGACAAGAATATATGAAATTAGTTCATAGTACTTCTTAAAACCCTTTTCACGATATTGTTGATGTAAGAGCATATTAGTGTCATAAAAAATAGAGAATGTTTTTTCTAGCATATCCTCATCAGTAATCTTTTCACCACATAACTTCAGTTGATAACTGATTTTAAACATACCTGAATTGTATTCGCTTACTTATTTAAAATCTTGTAAGTGTAAGTGCAACCAATCATAAAAAGCTTGTGGAAGTATCACCATTTTCTGGTGATTATAACTCTGTTTGAGTTTTTTTCAAACACCCGCAGGATCTTTTATTGTAGGATATTCTGCTTTGAGTCCCTTATCAATATGATGACGAATAAATATCATGGTTTTTGCCTTATCTTGTTGAGATGCTTTATTTGCATCTTTATTGTATCTCCGAGACTCATAGCATCTAAATGAATTTCCGTGTCAAGAATTCATGATAAGTAATTTTTTCCCGTGATATCCAAAGCCACAAACTCAAGTTTACAAAGATTAGACATTGTAATAATTAATTAACTTGACCTCAACAAGAATGCTAGTAGCTCAGTAGTAGAGTCGTGTTGATAACGTATTATGAATTGTTTAAGCAAGTGTAAACAAATGCAAACAAATGCAAATAGAAGCAATTGAAATGAGCATAGAATTTGTAATGAGTGTATGCTTCTCTTCTTCTCAACTTTTTATCTCTTATTTCTTTTCTTTTTTCTCTTATACATTTTCAACAAACATATGCATATATTTATACATGCGAAAGAAATGGTCGACACATTCGTCACATGCTTCATTTTTTCAATTTTGACACTATTCAACATTATTCCATTTGACATTCAGTAATATTCAATTTGACTTGAAAATTGAATGTTGGTTGTGACTTTATAACTTATAAAAACTTTAAAATCATTTATTTGCAATAGAAACTTTAAAGTCATTTATTTGCAATATTTGCCGGCGATTTTGCTATAGCGCATGAATTGTGCGTGCGTGTTGAACACGCAGGGCGCATGTTCAACATGCAGGGGGTAAAATGATGATTTTACCCCGTGTTGAACACCGTACCAGTGTTCAACACAGGAGTAAAATTGTCATTTTACCGAAATTCGTGCGTTTCATGCGCCGCACACATTGCTCATTTGCCGGAATGCAGCGTGATCACTCTCGTTACATGTCAAATCATTAGCTATTAATTGCTAAACAAATCATAGCCATGACGGATCCAACTGAAGGATCCTACACCCTACGGCCCCCACACCTAAAAAACAAAATAGTATAATATAAAAGCTATCATTTCGTCCCGAATTTGTATCTGGTTCCCCCAAAAAACATGTGTCTCGCCCATGTTCGTAGCCTATTCAAATATAGTATCATGACTAAGATCAAAAAGTATGTAGTGTTATGGGGCTTTATGTAAGTTCTCGTGCCTAAATACGAGGGCATCATGGCTCGCTTATCTTATTCGAACAAGTTGGTTCAGTGGTGGAAGACCTCGACACACATGAGGTCGAGTGTTCGATTCCTCCTGAGGCCAATCATGTGACAGATACCTCTGGATTAGTCGGAGGGCCCAGTGGGCCCGAAGGATACCGGGATAGGGCCCCACCAGGGTGGAGTGTCAGCCGTCGGAGAGCAGCGGGCTTGCCTGACTGGGTGCCTTGACCCCGAATGGGAGGGATACCCCAATCTGCTGATTACCTATCAAAAAGAAAAGGCTCGCTTATCTTACCTGATCAATCCAACCGAGTCCCAAGTCGTACGGTGTTGTACCATCACGACCAAAAATCGTGTCGGACTAGGTGACCAGCATACCCTTTTTTTTTTATAAGTAATGGGATTTCAGCAGCCGCTTCTTTCAAATCCACGGATCTACTGAAATCAGCTGTCCAGGTTACCGGGCCGAAGCCCGTTCAAATCCTGTAACCAACCTCTGACCACGACTTACTGGGTATCCTTCGGGCCCTCCGACTAATCCTGGTATCAATCAACAACTTTGCATCCACACGGAGTCGACTACCAGACCTCACTAGGCAAGCCCCGTGTATCTGTGCCTTAAACCTCTGTGACAAGCTGCGATTGATGGTTACCAGCATACCCACATGTCTCTGTCTCTACAAAATAGCGTGAACTATAATCTTGAATTGTGTCTTTTAAAAATATAGTTACTATTCGTATTCACCATTATATATGTGCCAATCCTCCCCGTCCCCACTATCAAATTATCTTTCTTGGGAAAATATTTGGTGCCTTGGCTATACAATATAATATATACTTTTCGTGGGGTAGTTTTCTTCTAAAAACAGCACTTTCCTTATCCCTTCACTTCTCTCCCGGCTTCAGTACTCTGAGACTCCGCCATTGACAAAGATGGGTTCCTCAATTTTCTCTCCCCTATCGCACCCATCAAACACCATATTAAAAACCAAGCAAAACCCTCTTCCTCAAATCTGCTCTCCTCTTCCAACTCGAGTCTCTTCAGCAAGAAGAAAAGCTTTCTCACCAAAGGCTTTGCTTTCTGCCTCCAAAGAGTCTGTCTTGGAGGATTTTCGTCAAAGAAAAGCCCTTAAAGTTTGTCCATTTTCATTACATTTATTACCGTTCCATTGTTGTGTAAAGATACAAAATCTTGGGAACAAATGGTTCTACTTTTTCCTTCTATTAAACAAGTGCTTGTTTTCTCACTTGCTATGAAGTTATCTGTTCTAATATTAGCTGGACTCTTAAGCTCACTGGAACTGGTTTAATGCAGATCATCTCCGGCTTGCAGAATTTTGATAGGGACAATGTTGCTGCGGTTGTAACTGCAGCAGATAAGGTTATTGTAATTTTTTCCCCTCTTTCCGCCTCTGTGTTTATAAAGTATTGCCTTAATTTTGTTAGCCTATTTTTCTGCTTGTTCCGATAGGGAGGGGCAACTTGTGTGGATATTGCCTGCGACACTGAGTTGGTGAAAATGGCAATTAGCTTGACTGCGCTTCCGGTAATATCAGCAACTGATTGTATTCAATTGAAGTTCCTTCAAACATTGGCTTTAAATGATCTAATTTGATTGATGTCAACAGTATCTATCAATCTCATTACTTGTTCATATTGTTGCAGATTTGTGTTTCATCTGTTGATCCAGCAGCATTTACAGCTGCTGTAGAAGCAGGAGCCTCATTGGTTCGATGTTTTGCTATCTTGCTTACAGAATGCAATCCTTACTCCATTGATCAATGTAGTTATATGAATTGATGATCTTTAATTTCTCAGGTCGAGATAGGAAATTATGACTCATTCTACGAATCGGGATTGATTTTCTCGCCCGAACAGGTCTCGGATCCAGCTGATTACCCCCCTATAATTGACGTTCAGAGATCAGAGGGACCTCTTGAAAAATTATTTTCTTCATCTTGTTTGAAAAAAAAAAAATTGTTTTTAGTTCAACCATTTTGATTTGCAAAAGGGATAATATGCCTCTAAATTATGTGTTTGTTTCATCTGCTTATCTCTGCAGATCCTTAATTTGACAAAAGAGACCAAAAGGATTCTTCCATCTGTCTTGCTATCAGTCACCGTACCTCATACACTAAGCCTTCTCGACCAGGTTTCACTTGTCATTTGTGTAAAATAGTCAACTACAAAGGCATCCCTTTGTTTGATCACGAATCTCTTGTTCGGCGGCTGAAAACACAGGTTAAGCTGGCAGAACAGCTGGAACAAGAAGGAGCCGATATCATCCAAACAGAAGGAGGAAAATGCTCAAATCCCTCCAAGGCTGGCATTCTTGGTTTGATTGAAAAGGTAGCAATTCTTGTTCTTGTTCCAATTTTTTTTGTATTGGACTAATGGCAATGTTTTGCTTACAAGATGAGATCTTATAAATTTCAGGCAACCCCGACACTTGCAGCAGCATACTCTATTTCGCGTGCAATTCGAACTCCAGTGATGTGCTCATCCGGCCTAAGCTCTGTCACGGCACCAATGGCCATTACTGCCGGAGCTTCTGGCGTGGTAGGAACTTCTTTATATACCAAGAAATTCTTTTGAGCATTAAACTCGACGCGCCATTGTTACAAGCACAACATTTTCACTTGGTTTTTAAAATGTTGGATCGTTAAGGTTACAATTTTCTTGTTCATTAGGGTGTTGGTTCGGCGGTGAACAAGCTGAACGACGTCGTGGCAATGATTGCAGAGGTCAAAAGTATAACAGAGGCGATGGGTTTATCGACCAGGGAGCGGAGCAGGGTCACCATTTGAGTGTTTAATGTTCAACTAGTTTCTTGAGACGTAGAGAGTTCTAGTGAAGTTCACTTTTTTTGAAAGACTCCGTAACACACTATTATTGAAACAAACTATTATACGAAAAAATCTTCGAAAGATTATCTTTTGGCTTTTCTATATTTTAATATTTTCATAGATTCACACAATCTCTAAAAGGTAAACTAACTTTCAATATTTATTTTCAAGCTGAGACATTATCTACAATAGCTTTGTACTTTTAAAAAGCTAATGAATTGTAGACAAAATAATTAAGAGCACTTCTTATAGATTTTTTTTTTGGATGGTGTGGGTGGTGGGTGAGAATTGACAGTTTACCAAAACTGTTGAAAGTAAATTCTCTACAAAATAATAATATTTGGAAATAAAAATTTATTATTAAATCCTGGTAGCTCAAGTGGTGAGCAAACCTACCTCGTAACAATGAGGTGCAAGGTTCGATACCCTGGAGAAGCAACAGTCTCTTTATAGATAAGAGTACGACTGTGTACATCTCACCCTCCCCAAATCCTACTTTCGAGTGGGATATACTAAGTATGTTTGGTTTGGTTTACTTAATAGAGACACTATTTTAGCAATAAATTAATAATTTACGAATTTATGATTATAGTAATATTATACAAAGATTTTGTAATATTTTTTTTAATTAACAAATACCTACGAACCCTTAACCTTACCAATATACACAATATACATGCACCATTTTCACCACTAAGCTAAGAGCAATTGCAATTGAGTTAATTTATATATTAAATGCAATCTTTGTATTTTTTTAAATTATTTATAATAAATTATTACTTTACTATGTTGGTCCCGAATTTGACAGGACAAAAATATTACTTAATTAAGTATTAATTTATTGAGGTTATAGTATATTTGAAACCTATTTAAAAATAATTTTTCAAAATATTATAAAGAAATTGACTGCAGGCTGCAGGAAAATGATATAGCACACGACGCACTCCAGCCGCACGACCCGCAGGACCCACCTACGCATGCCACGTAGAAAAGAAATGATGGCATTTTCATCTCTCTCACCACTTCCCCTGAATAAGGCGTAAGAATAAAGGGAAAGAAAAAAAGGAGCACTATTTTAACCTTGGTTTAACCATTTAGCCATGGCTTCCAGTCTGGCAGTCTGCCATGGCGCACTCAGCTAGAACCAAAATCCGTCAGTTTTAGCGAACGGATTTTGTTCCAATTTGTCGAGTTTATAC
>JAOWBN010002577.1:0-23070 GCA_028565015.1 Pinguicula moranensis | reverse complement strand
TTTGGCAGGAAATGGATCGGCGACAACCAAATCCTATGAAGGATGCTGAAGATATTGCTACCTTCAACCAATTGAGGCAAGAAAATCGACTATTTCAATTTATTGCCTCAATCAATCCCGAATTTGGTGGAGTTAAGAGGGATTTATTGAAAAGTGATCCCCTTCCATCCGTGGAGATTGCGTATGTCACATTCCGATGGAAAACCGCGTGGATTCAAATCTTGAATCCCCATCACGGCAGCTCCGGTGACTCTCACGGAATAGGTAGTGGACTGGTAGTAAAATCACGGTCAAATATGGCTAAAACAGGGCCAAATTATCACCCCGTGTTCCTAAGGTCGATAAAACCAATCTTTGGTGTGCAAGGTGCGAGAAATTGGGCCATACGACTGAAAAATGTTTCAAAACCATCGGATACCCGGACTGGTTTTTTAAGGACAAAAATCGGAAGGAGGGAGCAGCTGCTACCACCACAGGAAACTCAGAAGTCTCACCCAGTGGCGGCGGCTACCAAATCTCGGCGTTTGGCGGAGCCGTGATAGGGACAAATGAAAACCGGGATAGGGACTCTCCGCCAAATCGGACTCCAGGTAGAAACCCTCCTTGTTCTAATCAGTGGCTCATTGATTGTGGGGCTACAGATACTATGACAAACATGGCTTCAGATTTGATTCAGCCAACCACAAAGAAGTTTATCCATACGGCCAATGGGGGAATATCCCCTGGTACTAGTGGGGGTTCTGTTCATATATCACCTGATATCAAATTACGAAACTGTCTCTATGTTCCATCTCTCTCCTGCAAATTATTGTCTGTAAGTCATGTTACTGCAGAATTAAATTGTCGAGTTCTCATCTATCCTCGATTTTTTTTTTGCAGGATCTTCAGACGCAGGTGATTATTGGGTGTGGCACTGAGCGGGATGGCCAGTACTATATTGATGATGTGAGTATGATTAGCAGAAGCATGGTCGCTTCCAGTTCTTCTGTCCGACGGTACTGGCTATGGCATCGTCGTCTTGGACATCCGTCCGATGGTTATCTCAAACTATTGCTTCCACATTTATTTTCAGAGAATAAACAAGTTGATTGTGAGACTTGTTGTTTGACGAAAACTCTTCGTACTTCTTATTTGTTGAATAATACTCGTACTAGTTCGATTTTTTCTCTGGTTCATTCTGATGTTTGGGGACCTGCTCCAGTTACTTCCTTAGGTAGCTATCGATATTTCTTATTATTCATTGATGATTGCACCGGGATGACTTGGGTTTATTTCCTTCACAACAAATCAGAGGTTTCACAGAAATTTATTGAATTTATTCAATGAGTAAGATATAGTTTAAGCAGAATAATCGTATACTCTGCTCGGACAATGGTGGCGAGTTTGTAAACAAATCAATGAATCGGTTCTTTCTAAAGAATGGTCTCATACATGAGACCACATGTTCACACACCCCTGGACAAAATGGTACGGCTAAGGGAAAAAATAGGTTGCTCCTAGAAATCACTCGGGCAATCATGATTGACTTCCGTACTCCTCATTCTTTTTTGCCAGAAGCAGTTGCTACTGCCATTTATTTGACCAATCGGTTACCCACCAAAAGTCCGAAACTCCGCACTCCACTTCAAGCCTTGTCTGAGTTTACTGAGGTTCCTTCTATCTTAGTCCTGCCACCTACAGCCTTTGGATGCTCAGTTTTTGTCCATATTCCCAAATCTGAGCATACGAAACTCGACCCATGTGCCGTCAAGTGTGTTTTTGTTTGGTATGGTATTCATAAACGTGGATATTGATGTTATCATCCTCCAACACATCATATGTATACCACAATGGATTGTCACTTTCTTGAATTTGAGTATTTTTACCGTACCCTATCCAGTGATCAGGGGGAGACTCCTACTCAGTATGATTCACTGAATTGGTTACTTCATAATTCTGATACACCCGGGTCCACGTATCTGACTACAAATTCACCTGTTGAAGATATAGTACAGCCATCTATTCCACCAAGTCATGTATCACCTCCGCTTGAGGATCCTAAGGTATACATTTCTGCTGAGCTTACAAATGATCATATTTAGGGGTGGGCGTTCGGGATTCGGGACCGGGTATGCTTGAATCCCGATCCCAACCCGAACTTTGTTCGGGACCGGTTTCCCGGTCCCGAACCCGACCCGAGGCCCGCAGTCCCAAAAATTTTCGGGACTGGGGGCTTTGGGTCGGGCCTCGGGTTGTTCTAGACCAATAGAATTTTTTTCTCAATTTATTTTGATTTTTTTAATTAAAATAATAATTTTTTTTTAAAAAAATATCCTATGTCGAGCAGAACCCTACAAGGACTTGGAATGTGAAAACGAAATTGAAAAACGTGACTCCTAAGTCCTTACAGATGACTCCCGATGACAGATCCTGACAGGCTTTTTGGACTGAAAGGAAAATTTTCAAAATCTGAGATCTGAAAAGACAAACAAACACGATTAGAATTCTGAATATGAATGAATTTCTAACAAGAATAATTCTAACCTCACTCTGATACCAAATGATGTGAATCTTTGCTAGCGGAATGTAAACGTGGAGTCGGGAACTTATTCTTGTATCAAGAGAAATATACCAATTGAGCAAATTTTGAAATTTATAAAAATAAAAGGATAGATTGTGCAACCCAACAAAAAGTTATACTAAATAGAAGAGATCCATATGATCGGGGAACACTCGAAATCTACAACCCTTAGTTCACTCCTATGTTGCTCCCTATGGATTGAACAAAAGTCATGGGATTTAGGAATCACTCAAAAGCTTCCAAACTAATGATGACCTAATTTAGTTGTTTGCGAATCTATTAAATATTGGGTTATGATCAATCGTTCCTTTAACTATTAGTTTTACCTAGAATTATCTTTAAAGATGGCCAAACTTTTAGAGATAATTGAAGGCAAATCAGCAAGCAAGAAATTACCAAAAAAACATCAAATAAAAATACCCATCAACCAATCATGTAAGCTATTCCAACTAGAATCCCATAAAAACGTTTAGCTATTCATTATGAAAGAAAAAGATGAACAAAATTCGAATTCCAATCCCATAATTAATAAGCAAAGAGAAGAGAGTAACTTTCCAATTGAAAGTGAAAAAAATGCACAAGGATTGAAAAGGTTGATCCCCAACTTCAATTGCTTGGGTCTTCACCTTTCAACAGATGGAATTCTCACAGTTCTTCAAAATCCCTTGGTAGAACCTTTCTCCCCCAAAACCTAGCCTCTCCAAGTATCTAAAAGTGCCAAAAGTCCTTTTGGAAGGAGGAAAACCGTCATTATATAGTGAATAAAGAAAGTGGACGTCAAAGTGCAATTTTAAAAGTTAAAATCTTGTTCGTAGTTTGTACTAGGATGAGGGAGGGCGTCATCAGAAAGTAACAGGCATCGTCCATGAATCGGTATATTTTCCAAGGGATAGTGACGGGTTGGCATTTGACACCCACTTTCTTTCTCCACTCTATGGGGAGGCACAAGCCAGGAAGCCAAGCTAATACACTGGGTTAAGTGAGGCCTCGTTTGTCAAACAGTTAAACAGGAAGGTTTGGGAATCAAGAATCTGGAGTTATTCAACCTAGCCTTTCTAGGTAAATGGCTATGAAAAATACTAATAGATATGAAGGCCTAATTAGCAAGACGTTTCAATTCTTATATTTACATCCAGAGGAATTAGATAGGGATTGGACGGCAATCACTACTTTGGGACGTGAATCCAAATGATAGAAAGATTTGTGTAAATCCTTATGCTCGGCTTTCTAGTTTACTAACAATGTGCAGTGATGAGTTGGGAATGGGAAAATACTGTCTTCTAAAAATCTATGTGGATGCCGCTCGATTGCCTAGAGGATGTCTTCCCAAGTCTATTCACGATTGCAATCGACAAAACCTCTACAGTCACAGAAAAATTATGCCCGGAGAGGGAACAGCTGGTCTGGTTATGGCATTAGAGTAGGTCATTATTCGATTATGAATTACTACTAATACCTATCTTAGAATATGTGATTGCATGTGCAGTAATCCAACCAGAAGAGACGAACACATAGAGATGGATACCGAACGGAAAGCGACACACTTACACGGTAAAAATTGTTTATATTGAACTAACACGTTTTGTGGGTACGTTTTTGCAGGGCAACTCAGTATTGGATAGGAGTTTGGGTCGTGGATCACCAAGACGTATACAAGCTTTCATCTGGTGCTGGATCCAGAAATGAATACCGACCTTTGATAAGCTATACACACGAGGACTACTCACTGTTCAATTGTCTGCCTTGGGATGCACTTTCTACCAAGCCAGTCAAGAATTCATCTATCATATATTCTTTGAATGTGGCCGTATTTACAAAATTTGGCAAGATCTATACAATTGGCTTGGTTATCTTTATGTGGGGGCAAATAGCCCAAACAGTATTACATTATCCATCTGGATGATAAAACAAAAAAATGGAGTGACACAGAGAAATCCATATTGCACGGCTCAGTATGGGAAATTTGAAAAGCTCGAAACAGTTATGTTTTCAATGGTTTACCCTTGAACGGTGAACTAATTTTGAAAAAAAAAATTAAGGTTACCACACGGATCTAAGCTTCGACATACAGCTCACTTGATACCGGACTAGTCTTAAGGGAGCTGACTTTAGAACCTTCGCACTTATATCAATTTTCGACAGAAGCATCATATATGTAAATAACTTTTATTTATGCGAAAGTCCTATTTAATAAAATAATTGATTTTATTAATAAAAAAATGATATGTCAATCAATTCCGCATTCTATTTTAATTGCTCGGCGAATCTTTACAAATTGGGTTTTCATATAGGGTTTCGGGGGTTTTACCCGCCCGATTGTGATGTCCTTTTTTTCCATTGTCCCCCGATGATTTGCCACGGTCACCCGGCGGAAATTGCACAATGATATGCCGGCCGAAACAACACCCCTATTGCTTTGTCATCCTCGCTCACACGCACACAACAACACCAAGTAATGCACGTTTATTTTTCACCAAGCACTCTCTTTCATTCAATGATCAAGTACAAGGTAGGAACCCGGACCCTTCCGAACCCCTTGTGAATCTCCCTAGACTCACGAGCTAGCCACTCACCCGACCCCTTGCCTGTGAGCACCCTAACTTTAAGATGGAATATTCAACACGAACTTCCTCTCTCTCTTCTCCTAGTCTAATATATCGACATATATAGACCTAAGAAGACTCCCTAGAGGTCTTACTCGAACTCAACCTTTGGCAAGATAGGGACAAATCCCCCTATTCACGCCACTTTCCTTTATCAAATAAGGACTCCTTCCTTATCCAATAAAACCTACCATGACACAACACAAATCAATCCCTACAATCTAGAAATGGACCAAGTATAGATAAGGTATAAATTAGTCGGCGGGCCCCTGGGCCCAAAGGATACCCTGATCTGTAATTCTGAACTCAGACTTCCGATTACTTATAAAAAAATAAAAAAACATTTTATGGGAGTTGACCTGAATATGCAGTACTATCACTTATCAAAAAAAAATATACAGTACTATTAATTATGTACTGAAGAAGTGGTGAAACATTTCCGTGATTTGATCCCAATTTTTTTCTTCTGGCTTCTCTTCACTTCCGTGATTTGAAACGATGGATTTAAACAAATCGGCCAGTCCCAGCACCATCGACTTGGCCATCGGATAGGGGGTAATACTTGCCATGATGGAAAACTCAATTTCTGGATAATGTATTCTGTCATTTAGTGTTTTGCGATGTTCTTGTGATTGTGATCAGATATTTGTTTGCTTTATCCGAAATCACGCGACTAGATTGCCTAACTTTTATTCTTGTGTTCTGTTTTACTTAATGATTATATTTGGCATGGATAATTTGTTGAATGTTTCTGGAGAGATACTGCACATTGACTTAGATTTTGGTTCTGTTCTTAGTCAGTAATGGAAGTCCCGATGATTTATGTGCGGATGAATTATTTCCTCGCCAGTTGTGCTAGATGCTACTGGATTGTTTTCTTGCATAGGCGCTAGAAGAAATAAAATCCAATCATTTTAGTATATCCTACTTTAGAGATCCATTTCTGAGACGCCGTGGGCTGGTATTCATAATTGGTAATATGTTCCCCAGACCGGACATCTGTCAGAGGTAGAAAAATTTCATATGCTAAATTGCAGGAGGATGATACATCAACCTCTGTTATTATGGATCTTGAAACAGTTTGTTGGGGGTGTGGTCTTCGGGTTCTTGTATCTTCTTCTTCCGTACCTAGTGATGCCAAATGCACCCGATGGACATGGTTGCGTGACCGGTGTTTTATTAGCATCGTCATTTTGTTTATGCTATTCTTTATACGTAAGCAATAGCTATACCTATATTCATGTGATTACTTCACTTTGTTTGTCCAACCTGACCACCTAGGTGGAATGTTACTAAGTTTTCTTACTTGTTGTTAAGCTCAACTGTGAGTGGTTGCTCTGTTAAAATCTTCAGTTAGACTTCTAAGATAATGTTCATCAATATCTAATAGATGGGTCTTTCAATGTTGTTTCCAATATCTTAGATTCTAATAGAGAAATGGCTAAATTTTTCTAACTCGTGATTGATTTCATGTTGGATAGGCCCAAGAACTTTTTACTAAGGATTCTTCTTTTATTTTTCCTTTTTTCGCTTTTGCTTGCAATCTCCTAGATGGACAATGAATAAGGTCAGAAAGATGAGCTTTGAGCTTTCAATCCTGGGGTACCACAACTACGACCACAACGTACCCAGTATATTCCTAATTAAGTTGGGTTTGGAGGATCAGATGTACACGGCCTTACCCTTATAATTATACAAAGAGGTCGCTTCCATTGCGACTCAATCCTGGGGTGTTTCTTGGAAAGAATGATTGTAATCTTTCTGCAATTAGATTCAAAGTTTCCAATATGTGATAAAGGCTTACTGTATATCAGTAATGGCCAGTTTGGTAGCCACACAAATTTAATCTGCCTAAAAGTATTACATCGTCCTTCCTGTAGGATTGTTTAATCCTCCTACTGTTTGGTACACACATTTTCATGATGTCGGGATTGTAAACGGAATTATACAAATCCTATCTGGTATTTGGTATCAATGAATTATTCAAGATTATGTGTATCACATCCATCACTTCGCATGAAATGTCCTTTTTGCCTCTATCTTCTTGATATAAAAAGACTCTACGTTTTTCGAGTGATGCCTCGTTCTCTACAACATAGTTTCAATCTCTGCTCTGCAACGTCGTTTCGATCCCCGCTCCAAGAAATCTGTATTTCATTTTCAAACCCTTCGATTTCCACCCCGAAATCAAAAACCCTAGCTGAAGGTGAAGTCTAGCTTCGATCCCATACTGCATTTTCCTCTATTATTGTCTATGGGGCCCAAAAATTACACGGGCCATAAAAAATCTATTACCCACTCGATGGAGCCTTTGAATACAATCACGGGGATATTGTGTGCAGCAATTCTGGGGCTCTGACTTGGGGCGGTGTAGACATGCACGGCTGCCTAGAGCAGACCCTAAAACCCCCATAATCCTAGAGTCTCCGACACTGTCAGCATCCCTGCCACAAGCGGATGGACCCAAATCCGAAGCTGGATCATTTGTGCTTATGCTCCCACTTCCCCACCAGAGATCTCTTCGCAAAAGATGTCTATTTTGCAACCACTAAAGGAAATACCGTCATCCGAGTATTACTTATGGAAAATACCCGGGGTAATTTTAGCTATTTCGTACGGTATTTTCTTTAGAATGTCTGTAATTAGTGGGTGGGCGGGGCCGGCCCTCCCTCCGTCCAAGGATATATTCTGGTCTACCCAATTTTTATTATTACTATTTATTTGTTTAAGTGAAATTGAATTTTATTGTGAAACTTTATCTTCAAATACTTGGTAACCTCACGTGAATGGATTTATTTAGTTGGATATTCATGTTCACACAGTAATTAGTACCAGAAAATTATCCCCGCATTTTATTATTTCTGGCCTTAGTGTTGTGTGCTACATTTTGTAGGAGTTATAATGGTGTATCCAATATATTTAGAGTCTAAGCGTCCATTTGTTTCATCGCATTTTTTTCAAGAAAAAATATTTTTTGGGGATAGTTTTGAAACTCATGATCGTGATCATTTGCCATTTTCATATTGCTTCTCACAGTCAAACATTGAAACCTATTTTTCCCATGAATCATTTATATTTCAATTCATATATGCATGATGCCCCAAATAAAAGAAAAAATTATTGGTAAAAATAACAAGAGAAATTCATACACATATTTGATAAATCTAATTCTTTTAATGTTTACCTTAATGGGAAAATTTATTACAACTACACAATTTTTGTTATCGATGAATTTTATGCCTAAAGTGTTCGTCGATAGAGAAATATGTAGATCTTTTTTTTGTTTGATTTTGTATATATGTTGTTAATAATTTTAACGAAAAATAACTTTGTGTGCGTAATAGGAATCCGAGAAGCCCCTGTCGCCGATGCCCAACCGTCGAGCCCTCTATGACAAGCTTTTTGAACTTCGAAAGAATATGCTGACACGTTCGAGGAATTGACAAAACCTTGTGATTGTTCACCATTGTCACCGCTTGTCAACTGCTACAAAGTCGCTCTTGGTGGAAATACGGTACGTTAATGTTTTAGTGTTCAATTTCACTAATTGTTTGTGACCATTTTAAGTATCCAAATAGAAGTTGTGCGTGGATCTTGCGTTATATGTTTTCATGTTTAGCTTAAAAGTTATTTAAAGCTTATTGTTTATTTTAGGATGTTGGCCCTGCGGACGCGGTGGTGGGAACGGAAGGCGGATCAGGTACCGCGGTGGTCTGAACGGAAGGCGGATCAGGTAGCGCGGTGGTGTGAACAGAAGGCGGAGTAGGTGGGAGCTCCTTTTTCGGGCCTTACACAGATAGCAAGGATTCGGAGAAGACGCGCTCCTCAGTGGGGGGAAATGATTCTGATATTTGATTCTCCAGTGTAGGACCAGCAGTGTTTTGTGGACCAACAATGTTTAAGTAGATAGATGCAGACCTTTTGTATACTACTGTTTACACCTGTGTTGTCTTCTTTGATATTTATCTTGCGGTTGCTGTTTGTTTTTGTGTACCGTGAACTTAGTTTGGTAGTTGTCGTAGATATAGGTGTTTTTTCTGTGCATACACATTTAGGTAGCCCTCATTTCAGGTGGATTCCTTTTTGCTCTGTTAAGCTTGTCCAGGAATTTTGTTTTATCTCCCTTTCTCATGTCCCTGAATAAGCACTATAAAGTTATAAAGAGGGAAAGTGGAAGAAACCAGAGTTGAGATTTTTCAGACAATAATTCGTTAAAATCTTGTGGGTCGTTGCTTAAGCTTGCAAGGGGTTATGAAAGTTCAGTCTGCCAATCGAGGTTTTACATGTTAGTATTGCCAAAATTTCAAGACTGGAGGAAAGGGTTTAGGATTTGTGGGTTTATGACGAAAATGGATTCTCTACTTTCCATTTCTTGTGTGATTCGGTTTGCATTTGAATGTATGTGGAGAAGAGGCAGAGCATAGTCATTGGAGTTCAAAGTTCAAGTTGTTGGAATGACTCCATCCAGTCGGCCACCTCATGTTGATTGGATGTGCCTGAAGAAAAGGTTGCTTCGCCAGATTCTGGAGCTTTGGAGCTTCAACATCATTATGAAAAAGAGGACTTGCAATGTGCGTTGGGACCGACCAATCCAATAGAAGAAATAATTTGCTCACAAGCTTGTTTAACATAGGGCAATCAACAAATATGTGAATGGTTTTCCAAACGTGGTGTTCATTTTACTAAAATTAATCCAACTAAAAATAATTAGATCATAAACATGTTAAAATCTTTGTCTAACGTAAAACTGACACAAAAGAAGAGTAAAAACAATTTGCACATCATCGATGGTCAAGGTGCATTGAATCACACAAAACTTCTCAAGTTATGAAAAATGTTATGAGGCACGTACTAATAACCAAACTTTTCTTCAAGGATGCTTTTAAGTTACTGCTCAAGTTGTGAAAAATGTTATGAGGCACATACTAATAACCAAACTTAAA
Source organism: Pinguicula moranensis (assembly GCA_028565015.1). NCBI lineage: Eukaryota > Viridiplantae > Streptophyta > Magnoliopsida > Lamiales > Lentibulariaceae > Pinguicula > Pinguicula moranensis. The sequence continues at coordinate 12,964 of JAOWBN010002577.1, read as the reverse complement.
AATGTTATGAATTCACTAAGATGGATCCACAATCCACAACATACCCAGTATATTCTCAACTAAGTTGGGATCTGGGGGGTCAGATGTATGCGGCCTTACCCTTGCAATTATACAAAGAGGTCATTTTCGTTGTGACCCAAAAGCATTGCGTCATTTGATGTATTTAGTTCTAGCAACTTCACTAGATAGAAGCACTAGAATTTAATATAGTCATTTTGCTCTAGTTCATTATTAGCACAAAGCTAAAAGAAATTTTCAATGATGACTCTTCTAGTTCCATTTATAATGGACAGGATGAATACCCATGATGAATTACTCAATCAGTAGCTTATATAATCGCCACCCCTTATCACAGGCATGTTGGAAGCAGGACCAAGTGAAGCAAACACCACATAGTATCCTCTATGAACTAATCTCCTGCAACATCCGGGGATTGGGGGAAGAACAAACAAAATCCTCCATCAGAAATACCTCTCCAAAGGTCAAAGGTTTACGACGGCATGACAATTTTGATATGATCTACAAGCCAGCCATTGGTGCTTCAGGTGGTATACTGTGCAGAGAATATTTACATTGATGAGACCTTGAACAATCAATGGGACTATTGGTGTAGAAGGGATATGGGGATCATGAAGTAGTGGTCGGCAAACGAGGCGGACCAAAATGGGCAGGGCCTGCCCGAAACAAATGGGCTAATGGGCCCGCCCCGCCCATTTATTAATGGGTGTTAGCGGACCTTGCATTGGCCCGCCCATTTTCCAAAATGGGCCGGTGCGGGCTAAGTTTTAAAATATGGGTAGTCTGAGCCCGCACGTTTTATTATTTAAAAATAATAAAATAATAAAAAATATTAAAAACATAAAAAAAAATACAAAAATACAAAAATGGGTGGGCCATAGGGGCTACTATTCTTAAACGGGCAGGCGGGTAGCAAGTCTGAAGGCGGCTAACTTGGGCTACCTGATCGCTGTCCATATTAAGCGGCCGTTTGGTAGCCACGCAGTTTTAAGCCTGCGACCCAAAAAATACGAGATGGACCCGGGATTATGGCACATTTTGTCCGCCGATTCTGTCCCTAAAATTTTGAGGGTTTGCATTAACCGCCTTTAGACCCATATGGGAACTTACGAAAATGCCCCTATTTTTCAAATTTATTACGACTATGCCAGGTATATATTTGTATATCTAATCTGACTTCTGTTCAAAACTCACGGGCGATACGTATGAGCGCCGATTCTTCTTCTCCACCGCGAACTAGTGGTCTTCCGCCACCATTCTCTGGCAATGTATACGTGCGTCATCTCGACGACAGCGTAAACCTTCATCTTGTTCCCTACTTCTTCGATTTCGGCTAATAGCTTACATGTTTCGCACATTTATAGATCTAGGGTTTTAGAAAAAATTATGAATTTGTATTTATATATAGGCTTGCCAGTTTTCGTTAGATTTTGTATTTATCCTTTGAGTTTGTGCGAGTTCTCTTATCTCTTGAGATGTGCTAAGTTTATGTTCAATGTTGCTCGCACATCCCAAACTAAAATACTTCTGGACTATATTAAAGTAACAGATTCAGGGGCGAAGCTGGGGGCTTCCACCCCCACCTCCTCTCCTACCCACACTTCTTTTAAGTTTCATTATAAATTTTCAAAACAGGTGACTCTGATTTTTTTCTCATTTATATAATATTAGAATTTTGGGATAGTTAATGCAATTCCTGGCCTTCATTAGGGATTGATAAGCATATGTTGTCACACAGATTCTGTTTGCTTGAATATTTATTTCTTGACGAATGCAGTGTGGAACAAGTTTTTCGAACTAACTGGTTGTCTGAACTTATGATTTGCTTAACGTGCTGATTTGTGGTTTGCTTAACGTGTTGATTTGTTAAGTTAGTTCGATGGGTCGGTGCTTTGTCTTTATTTTTTATTTATACTTTATGTTTCTTTACTACAAGTTTGTGTGTGATTAGCGGTAGAAGTTTTGGTTATGTAGAAGTCGACAATGAATATTGTGGATGTTTCAACTGTACTGCTGTGTGCAAGAATTTTCGCCAGTGTGCTGCCCCTTATTATATCAATAGCAGAAAGTGAGAAAAATAGGGGGCACCAACGCGCAAGCGCAGACGTGATCAGGGGAAATCTCCTAAATACTTGATATTGGACAAAATCTCCGAAATGTTAGCTTTCATTGAAAGGATTACTCAATAGTCTAATAGGGAATGTTTCAAGAACCTCAGGATGTCCAACAAGGCTTTCACTGAGCTTTGCCGGGCCATCTTTCTCCGGACACTTGCCCACCACCAAAAAATAGGATCCTGCAAATCAATTTCCAGCGCAGCGGCCAAACTATAAGTCAAGCATTACACCAAGTCCTTCGATGCGTACCTATCAAAAAAAAAAGTCCTTAGATGCGTGCTCAAACTTCATAAAAGACTCCTAGCATCGCCAACTCCAGTTGACGAAGAAACTACTGATAAGAGATGGAAATGCTTCAAGGTATATGTACTAAGTTTCGTGTAAAGCCTTATAAATCTTACCTGACAATATTTAATTTCTTTTACAGGGATGCGTAGGTGTACTAGACGGGACCTACATGCTGCTACACATTCAGGTAGTAGACCAACCTAGATACAGCACGAGGAAGGGTCATCTGGATACAAATGTACTGGGAGTTTGTGATATTGAAGGGCATTTCGTATATATGCTTGCGGGTTGGGAAGGATCAGCAGCAGATGGGCGCGTGCTCTGTGATGCAATCACCCGTCCAAATGGACTCAGGATATCAGGAAATACATTAGTATACTACGACCGCATTTTGTATATTAGTATATATTGAACTTACATGTTGTATTTCATTGAATCAACATGAAATTACTACTTGTGTGATAGTGGTTACACAAACTGTGAAGGTTTCCTCAGCCCTTACGGCCAGACGCGGTATCATCTACAGGAGTGGGGAGGTGCAAGTCGAAGACCACAAAATTACAAGGAATTATTCAACCATCGGCATGTTGCAACCCACAATGTTATCGAGCGCACATTTGGTATTTTGAAGAACCGCTTTGCATGCCTACGGAGCGCCATGTATTATCCTGTTAATACCCAATGTGATATTATCCTCGTGTGTGCCCTGCGGCATAACTTTGTTATAAACATCATGCCGTACGATCCATTGCTGGACCTGGCCACCCACCAACCTCTTCAATGGTTCAAGGGAATAGAGCAGCCAATCTGAAGACACAAACGACCACATTCAGACAATGAATTTGTCTCCTGGATGGAATTTGTTCAGAGATCAATTGGCAATTGGAATCTCGGATGCATACTGTTTAGCTAGGGGCTAGCTGATTCTATGGCTTAATTTGTATGATGCACTTATTCTGTTTGTATTCAGACTGAACTTGAATTGCTGAATTCTAAGAATTGTTTTATGTAGTACACTTACATTTTTTCCTGTGATATATGATTTGTTTATAATTGTTTATTCCATTCTGGTTCCCTCACCATGTTGCAGGATTAAAAGATGGACAAGGTGACTTTTGAGAGATTCGATGACTTATCCCATCCCAGTAGAAGAACACAGCAGACAGCACCTTACAAGCGACCAGGTGTTAACCAAGATGTAGAAGGGAAGGGCAAGGAGAAGGATACCCCTTCCGAGCCAGTGAAGAAGTTATATCTCAATCCTGATGGGGAGAGAGCTTTACTTTCAACACTGAAAGACTTGGCACAAGATGGTTAGAAGGCTGGTCAGGGATGGAGGAGGGGCACACACCAAAAGGCAGCTGCACTGGTCCATGTTGCGGTGCCCGAAAGTACGATAATCGCGAAGAACGTGGAAAATAAGCTGCATAACTTGGGTAAACAATATCGGTTAATCACTGATTTCTCCAAGTTGAGTGGAGTAGCTATAGATTAAGAAACTCACACAATCGTAATGGAATCCGATGACATGTGGGAGGAATACAGAAGGGTATGAACCATAAATCTTTACGTTGTTTGGCTGTTCTTTTTAGGCATTTGATCAACCCTTTTGGGATGTTTCATTGTTTTGAAGGTTAACAACAAGTACCTCTCATTGCGAGGTAAGGCATTCCCCTACTATGAGTTGTGGTGTGAATTGTTTGGCCAACACCGGGCAACTGGGTCTTCCGCAAGGGATCATGAGATGGCATAGATAGATTCATACGTGATGGCCACGGAGGTTCATTCTCTTGTGAATGATACAGAGGAAGAAATTGATGAGACCGAACACCCAATGACGCTCGCAGTTGAAAAAGCTTCATCTTGTGTAGATGGCAATTCAAGTGTAAGCCGTTGTAGGCATAAGCGACCAAAAGCAGCGACTGAGCCAAAATTAGCCACAAGAGCGGGAGACACACTCGTGACCGCGGATAAACTCTTCATCCGGGTTGAAAAACTCATTTCCTAGAAGGAGCACAATCAAAGCCACAAAACGGATATGGAGAAGACTATAAAGCTCATGAAGCAGCTTGATGAATTTGAAGAGTTGAGCCTCCAGTTAAGAATTCGGTTAGTCGATCACCTGCTCACACACACTGGACAATATTATTATTGACAAAATATGGAGGGAGCTGGACGTGCAGAGTTTATCAGATTGTTTGATGAGGGCAAGCTTTCTTAGGTTGAGATGATTTACTTTCTTGCAGATGTTGCTTCCGTTATGTTGTGAACATGGAAAGCTTATGTTGGCTTTCTTCCATTATGTTGTGAACATGGGTTAATTTCTTGCAGATGTTGCTTCCTTTGGATACATGTTTATTAGGATGTTCAATGCGGTTTTTAATGTAGTCAGTAGGCCATGGTATTTAGATTATGTTACATTTTGATATATGTAGGTTATCATGTTTGGAATGAGGTTATTAAAGTAGATTTTTGGGCTATGATTTGTCGGCTAGTTATGACGTTGCAGGTGAATTTGTTGGCTGCTTTGACAGTTGAGTATGAAATGTTTGCTGCTTTGATATATGTATGTTATCATGTTTGGAATGAGGTTATTAAGGTATCACTTTAGATATTGAGCATTTATGAAGACAATAATTTCCACTTGTATAATATCATTGCTTTAGATATTGAGCACTTCTGAATATGTCTTGCAAACCATGAAACAAATTCTTTTTGAACACATTTCTGATATTGAGTCTGACGTGCTAAACATAACAGGGTCTTCCAAAGGGAACAAATAAATAACCAAGACCAATATAATTAACAAACCTAGGAGAGTAATTATGTTAAGAAATGTAAGGATTAAAGATTGATCCTTACCTTAATTACCTAACCTAAATAAATTACGCAAACAACATAATTAACAAAACTAACCTAATCAGAAAAGATAAACATAATCCTCTGGTCAAATAGATGGTATTTGAAGACTATGATAAGCTGCATTGCTAGATTATAGAAGACAACTTGTCACAGTAGTCTGAGAGAAGACTACCAGCTTAAGGAACAAGCATGTTTTGAACAAGGGCTCCAATTCTTACTTATAAATCTTTAAGTCGAGTTTGAGCCATACTCAAGGCCCGCAAAAACCTCTCATGTTCAGGAGCAAGACAATTAACTTTAAAATGGAAGCAAAAGATAAAGATGATACCAAATTTTCTCCCATAACTCAAAACTCAACTCACAATCTCAGGGAATTGATGCCAAAACTAATCAACACACTGCACAAATGCACAAATCTAGACCTCCTCCGAGATGCAAGCAATTAAACGCACTAATATAGCTAACCAAATCAGAAATGCAATCAACGAAATGCAATCAACAATTCTAACGAAACTAATCAGAATGCATTCAGACATTACAGAAATCTAAATAGCCTACTGAGATATGTAATCATACAATGCACAATAACAAAATAATTAGAAATGCACATTTGCTTAAATCTAAACCTTCATATTGACCTGAAAATCTGTAAACCAAAAAGTAACATCAGTTTTCAGCATTAAACGCTTATCCTTAAACCAAAAATAACAGTGAATCAAACTTAACACTGCACCTAGCCAAAACATAATATTTTTTTTGGGTAAGTAGCCAAAACATAATATTCTTTGCAAAATAAATCCATAACCCTAGGTAAGGTATTCGGACAAGAAATCTGTGCGCATTGTCACAGACGTGATGCAAGATGGATCCTCCTCTGTGAAGTCAGCCGGCAGGAGCTCTTCCTCGATCTCATCCTCGAGTGCCTCCTCAATCGCCTCCTCAAAATCTTCCTCATCGCTGTCCGCGTCGCCGCATTCAACAACGATGGGATCTGCAGGGTCCTCTCCGACATTGCGGTCAATCTTCACAATCAATTATGGGGGGATGGTGGTGGTGTCTATGCGGGAACCATCGACCCTCCTTGTATGCCCGCTCATACATCCGCAGAGAAAATCGCATCGGCCATTTGACACGGCGAGGACGCGATCGGAGAGGCGAAACCCTAGAGAAAGAGATGGTGAAGGATGTGTGATTAGGGAAATCGCCACGACAGAATAGCACCTTATACTCGTGGGCGCGCATGCGGAGGTCTTACTTGGTCGGAGGCCTGACCAGACGGCGGCAAGGCACAGTGTTCTCCATCGAATCCGAGGGAGAAGTAGAGTCTCGCTTCTCAAGTGCGACTGCAGGGATTTTGGAATTGTGAGTAGGGTTTCTTATTTTTTGGCTTTTATACTCTAGGTTGGGGGAAGTTTCGTAAAAGTGCAACTTCTAACCCTAATTCCGCCCAATCCGCCGTTCACAGCTGTCGTTACCAAACAACGGGTTGTGTAATACTTAATCCTGGTAAGTGTATTACCAAACGGAGTCCAAAGGGGGATAACCCGTAAATAACTCGTGAAGACGGATTGCTCCTATCCGGCTACCAGACGGAGCCGAAGAAATCTATTTTATAGCAGTTTATTCATCATTCTACAATTATAATAAAAAAATGAGTCAAGTGGGTAAAAATACAAGAAAAGCTGCAGCATCTACCACACAATAGATACTGTGTAGTAGGGAATTTCAATGCTCCCAGAAGCTCTTAAGAAAGAGAAGGTCAACATACTTTCTATGTTGTTGAGGCAACCGAATTGAATACCTTCATAAATCAGTCAGAGCTAATTGATCTACAACCAAATATACAGAGCTACATTAACTTGCTTCAAAGCCAGTTAATATAATGGAGTAGGACAATTTATGGAGAGTTAGATAGCAAAATACAGGAACTGTTCCAACAAATACACACTTATGATAAATTGTTGACATCCAAAAACATATCTGGTGCTAAAAACTTGGTTGTAATATTACTAGGTCTCTTGTATTTAAGCCTGCGGAGAATTATGGAATAAACAAAATTGTTATTCCCAAATTTCAATTGCCACACCAAAATTTCAAAACCCTAATTCTCGCCTCCACCATCCCGTCGCCGTAAGTGTCTGACCACAACCTAAGCCGTTCCGTCCAATTATAATCATCACCCGCATCCTAACAACTATTTTTAAATTCGTCGGAGCGCGGCTATTTTTGATCAATTTTTGGGGCATCTACCGCCGCCAGCCGCAGTGACCACCACGCTAAAATTACCTCGCTTAGATTTATACGTGGCTATAAGGATCACCGCTCCCCGCCACCACGCGCCACTGCCGGTGAAAAAAAGAATCTTCTATTTTGGCTACTCTTTGTTGCAATCATACCAGTTCTTGTTAATTTGGTGCCATTTGATGGATATTTGCTTTTTGATTGGGAAGTTGATTATTATATTGAAGTTTTGATGTTTGCCTAAACTTGGAGAATCCAATTAGGCCGGATTGCATGGAAGATTGTTGATGGTTGGCTATTTATGTGTTGATGCGTTTGATTGTGGTTTCTTGATTGTTGTGGATTGGTGTTTGTGCATTGTGCATTGTGATTGGGGATGTGTTGATTGTGCATTGGTTATTGAAGAATCTTGGATTTGTTGTATTTTAGAGATGACGAGAACGTATGAGGATGTGGTGGATAAGGGATTAGAATTTTTGAGTAAGCTCAATCCCTAGGGTTGGAAGGTCTTAGGCGGGTTTATACAGGGAATGAATGCCCTGACTAAGACCACCAACTCTAATGTTGTAAAAAAGAAAGAGACCCACAGTTGTTTCCATTGTGGAGAGATAGGTCACTTGATGTAGTCATGCCCGAAGCTATGTTGGGAGAGAGATTCGAGTGGAAGATGATGGTTTGGAGATATGGATTATGGTCGTGAAGGAAGGGGAGCTAGTACTAGAGGTGGTGAACGAGGAGGCTATCGCACCACCTTGATGTCGGTTGAGAAGGATCGAGCATTTTTTGAGGTTCTTGAGAGAAAGGTGAAGGCAGCATGGGTGGGTGATGAAACTCATGCCCTCGCCTCCTTCCCCACTCATGGATCTTCAGACTGGATCATTGACTCTGGAGTTTCTGGACACGTGACGAGTGCTTATAGGGAGTTCAGTTCCTATGATCCTCTAGCAGTTCCTTTGAGTATCAAGATAGTCAATGGTACATATCAGCCAGTGGTTAGTAAGGGTATAGTCCGTTGTACCAACACTTTGACTTTGTCTAAAGTTTTGCATGCTCCTTCCTTCCCTGTAAATCTTATTTCCCTTAATGCCATAATTCACCAATTAAATTGTATTATTTTATTTGATATTCCCCAAGTGATCTTTCGGGAGAATAGGATAGGCAGGATTTTTGGAACTGAAACATGGGGTAATAGCTTGTGGTACATGGATTGAAAGGGATTGGAATCAGCCATTTCATTCTTAGTTGAGACATCTAGAGACAGAAGGAGTTCGGAGGAGGAAGTGTTACTCCATCATACGCAATTGGGTCACCATTCCTTCTTGTGATGCTTGTGAAGGTCAATAGAGACAAACTTTCTTGTGATGCTTGTGAGTAACGTAAGCACCTTAGGAGCTCGTATATAAATTCGGGTAGTAGGAGCTCTTGTGCCTTTAAGTTGGTGCATTCTGATGTATGGGGCCCCTATCCACAATAGCAGCTAATGAATTTCAATACTTTGTCCTTCATTGACTATTACTCTCGGGTTACCTGGTTGTATCTGATGAAGACTAAGAGTGAGGTGCTTACATATTTCAAAGATTTCCACAAAAAAGCTCAGACACAGTATGGTGCAACAGTGAAGGCATTGAGGTAAAAAAAAAATAAGGACATAGTACACCAACTGAGTATTTGCAGAGTATCTGTTATTGCAGGGAATCTAACACCAAACCACCCATATACACCAGAGCATAATGGAGTGGCAGAGAGAAAGAATCGGCATCTTCTAGAGGTTGCTCGAAGTATGATGATTGCCATGAATGCCCCAAAGTACCTATGGGGACAAACAATTATGACAGCCACTTTTCTGATTAACAGGATACCCTCACACATTCTGGAGTGGAGGTCCCTATTTCAAGTTTGGAAAGGCTCAAAGGGAGACATTCTTCCTTTGAAAATCTTCAGTTGTGTTTGCTTTATCCAGAACAATAGATCAGAGGTAGGAAAATTGGATCCGAGGACTATGAAGTGCATCTTTGTATGGTACTCTGCTACTCATAAAGGATATGTTTGTTGGAATCCAGTTGAGATGAGACTATTTGTGAGTATGGATGTCACATATTGGGAGCATGAGTCATACTTCTCCCAAGGAGTATCCTTATTCTTTGATGATTCACCAGATACGATAGGTATATGGTGATAAGGGAGAGTAGGAGTGATAGGGGAAGCCAATGATAGTACGAGTTAAAGACATTCCTTGCCCTTGCATAGTTAGTGATCCCGTAGTAGAGAAAGAGACTGTGTAGAATTTGCTTCGTGAGAGGGAGATTCAAGGTCAGGGGGAACCATACTTAGTATACACGAGACATCATCCCCATGCCCAGTGGCGTAGAAAAGAGGAGACCATGAGTTCCCGAGTCGCCTGCGTCTATCCCACGCCGAGTGTCCTTGCCTGCTTCGACTATGGGGACACCTTCATCTTCATTAGTCCTTTCAGGTGATGTTACTCCTTCCCATAATACTATTTTTCTCATCCCCCAGTTGGTTAGGATGACCACTCGCAAGCAATACCGGGTTCCACCTAACATATATGTTTTTCCCCAGATATTGTTCATTCTCATGATATTCCCATTATGTTTCATACTCGCACATATTTTCTGAACATGAAGCATTCATTGCATCTTTGAACGTTGTCTCTATTCCTAAGTGTTGGCAGGTGGCTAAGGCAGACTAGAGATGAAAAGTTCCCATGATATAGGAGTTTGAGGCCCTTGCAAAAAACAAAATATGGCGACTTGTGCCACTGTCGCTTGTTAAGAAGGTAGTTGGATATAAATGGGTGTTCACTATAAAGCATAATCAAGATGGCAGAGTTGATATCGCTACAAGGCATGACTTATAACCAAGGGATACAGTCAGGTTTATGGGATTGACTACAATGAGACTTTTGCACCAATGGCGAAGATGAGCACAGCCATAACTCTAGTCTTTATAGCAACAAACAAAGGTTGGAAGTTACATCAGTTCAATGTGAAGAATGCATTTTTTCATGGTGATCTGTTGGAGGAAGTGTACGTGGAAATTCCTCCAAGATTTGACACCAATCAGACAGTTCGTCAGGTTTGTAAGCTCAAAAAATCATTCTATGGTTAGAAACAATATCCTCGAACTTGGTTTGACAAGTTCAGGAAAGCTATGGATGACATGGGTTATCAGCAGACCAATATTAATCATATAGTGTTCCTCAAGCAAGTTGGGATTCCTTTTATTATGGCAGTTTTCCCTTTGAATCTTCCTTAGCAACCTGACAACACTTAGGAATTGAAACAATTTCAAAAGATGCAATGTATGCTCCATGTTCGGGAATATGAATTTATAAACAAATTGAGATTACAAAAATTAATTCTTAATTTTCTAATTAAGAATTAATTTTCAGAATTAGTAATTAACTTACGTGACATGTAAGAATTCTAAAAGAAAAAACTCTTCCATGTTAATTCACGTGACACCTAAGAATTCTCACCCAATTAGTTTGAAAAAAAAAGTTTCTTTTTTATGATGGAAGAAACAGAATCTACACAAACAGTAATCATCATATTCTCATGAATTCTTATGACTAACAAATGAAACAAATTCGTTTGTTACAGAAACAAACGAAGTGGCTACAAAATTCGTTTGCTACGAAAACAAACGAGTTCTTACCGTTTTTTATGGAACAAAAGAATTTCATAACAAATGAAACTTACTAGATTAAGAAATAATTGAACGTAATCATATATCGAAACCTGGCTCTGATACTACTATAAATCTAATTAGAGCGAATCTAATAATAAATAAATACGATAACAAATTACTCCTTTAATGCGAAAGCTTATAAAACCGTAATCTTTCGGCTGATTATATCACCAACACGAATTAGGAGTCTACCCGAGTCTCCTTGTAATCCACGTACTCTAATCTCCTCCTTCACAGATGATAAAGCAGCAATTCGAGAAAAACTGTATATATATTTTTGGGTTTCAACACATTAGAATAAAAATTGTGTAGTTAATCAATGGGCGTACTGAACGCCCTATATATATGGAGGGATTAGGGTTTGGTAATTAACATATAATTATATAATTGACCTAAACTTAATTAGGATGGTAGAACCCTGCACTAATTAGAATTATGAATCTTAGATAATTAACAAATAATTACCATAATTAATTCAATTAGACTTATTTGTATATTTTGTCTAACAAAAAAAATTCAACAAACTTACGAATCAATCTTCTTCATGGAGGAGAATCTAGAATTGTAACTTCACAATATGGAGGACTTACAGTTTTAGAAAAATCAAAACCATTGTCACTCATAAGAATTTTGGGACCTTGGGAAAAAAAATTGAGAATCTCCCTTTTTAAAATATGAATCAATCTTTTACATGATCACTATTTAACTGTGCAGCAATAGTGAAAGAGAAAACTTAAGTAATGTACATGTATAGTGTATACTAACCTTTAATTCTTGTGGATCCTTGCAAATTGCTTTTCGTCAAAACAATTGGAAAATGAAAAAATATCGATAAAAGCTGTTAGAATATATTCCTCTATTTTACCAAATGCATAAGCGAATAAGGGATGATGCATTTTTGTACTGTCAGAGATCAAAATTTTGATAATATAACAATGAGAAAGTTGCAGTGTTCAGTTTATAAACGCAAGAATAGGAGAGTGCTAAATTTCTCCAACTGCTTTAGAAATTCACTAGAAATTTCAAATTTCATTCAGTTGTATTTTTTACAGTACTTGGTTACAAATCAGTATTGTCATGGAAGTGCATAATCTATTTTTTTGTCGTACGTTAGATTTCAACCATACAACCATGTTTACTAGATATAAATACTGAAGGATTAACTAGTTTTTTTTTGGGAAAGTGAAGTATTAACTAGTTGTAAAATGAGATTTACAATTCAATACCTCGAGATCATTTACTCTAAACAACTTAAAAGTATCTGGATTTATTACGGAGATGCTGATATTGTATGCCCATAGACTGTTTTATTACATGTTTTCTTTTCATCTTAGTTTGTCTTATGCACTGCGAGATTCCTAGAATGTTTCGGGAAACATGTAATATTAGAATACTTAAATCGAACCCAGAAACTTAAACCTTTATCCATGTTCCATAGCTCATAGAGACCACACTAATTAATTATACTGCATAGACTACAATTCTTGAGAACTGACGACAAGGCTCAAGGTCATTCATCATCTAAAGTCAAGATTCATTTCGATTCTCGACCGATAGACTACAATTCTTGAGAACTGACGACAAGGCTCAAGGTCATTCATCATCTAAAGTCAAGATTCATCTCGATTCTCGACCGAAGGCTCATAATTCAGGAGAGAGAGAGAGAGAGAGAGAGAGAGAGAGAGAGAGGGAGAGAGAGAGAGAGAGAGAGAGGGAGAGAGAGAGAG
>JAOWBN010002566.1:0-11316 GCA_028565015.1 Pinguicula moranensis | reverse complement strand
TGTCTTGCGCCAATTCTTTCTTGCGCTATATCAGTTCTGTTTTTTTTTTCTTCTAGCGGGCAACATACGGATGACCATTTAAAAAAAAAGGGATTTGAAAATTTTGAATTCTCAAAATTTTTAATAAAATCCATAAAATTACTCCAAACCGTTTATATGGAATAAAATGCAGAAAATTGTTTTAGACTAGATTCGAATCCATTCGAACCCATAGTCAATTAAGCTGACAAATATTCTAACCAATGAGATACAATGCTGTGATAGTTAATCAAGCGATTTTATTCTACGTAAATGCATTTATTTTCTTTAGGTTGAATATGGGACATATAATTTATCCCACACGAATTTCACACAAACTTTTCTCTTACTTTATGCCTATAAAATACTCTACTCCCCTTTCTCCTTTACACAAATCCCATTTTTAAACTTATTACGTAGAAAAATGATTTTCTTTAGCAAAATTTTATAAATTAAAATTATATTTATAATATTAATTAAATTAAATAAAACAATATTTTTTATATGTGCCAAATGTTTCAAACAGAGCACGCCTATTTTAAAATCGTGTTAGTTCCATCAAGCCCGTTTTCGATAATGGTCCCAACCGGCACCGCCCGTTTTCAAAATATAGATGGGTTGTGTTTGAAAAATTGGCACGTTAACCCGTGATGGTGCCCGTATACCAATCTGTGCAGTACATGAATGGAAACGGGAACGATCGCGTTACTCCCTAAAAATTTCAGCTCGGGAACGGTAATAGCTTATTCTCGAATCGAAATCATGAATGACCAATCCTATGCAAGCTTGCCGCGGTCTTTAATTTTAATAATAAAAATATTCAGATGAATACAAAATTGATTCGCATAGTTGGAAAATAACTTTCAAGAATGAAAAATGGGAAGAAATAGATAAATGAAAAGAATGTAATCCAGTAATTTGCAATAATTTAATTCAATTGTTTTATTCATAAAATACTCAGTTGCATTTTTTAAAAGCTAAATAACGGGAATTTAAGGGTCTGTTTTGCGCAGCCTTTTTAAAATTATAATTGGCTTATAAACACCTTTTTTTCAAAAAATGAGTATTTTGCGCAGACAACCTTTTACTACTTGTTCTTATTTGAAGAAGGTAAACCTTCTAAAAAATAAGCACATCCTGACATGCTTTTTTTCTTTCTAAAAAAAGCACCTCAATTCTGGCACGGTGGGAGGGCTCCGGCACGAGGGGGACTCTGGCGACCGGCGGCTCCGGCACGGCGTGTTCGAAAAATTCGGGACCCTCCGAGACACCTCTATTCTAAAAGTAATTATCGTTTAAGTACTTGCGCAAAATACCACCCCTTCTAAAAATAAGAAGAAGTAGTAGAAGAAGAAGAAGAAGGCCTGCGCAAAACAGGGCTTCAGCCATAACCTGTTCTAGATGATTAATATTTATCAGCGGGCTTGGAATACAAATCAAACATCTATCCAACCATTTTGTAGCTACCGGGTCCAGAGTAATTTTTAATGAGTTGGTTGGGTTCTGAGTAGTATTTGGCACTGTCGCTTGTGACTCCATTGGAGCATTAATTGGATATGAGGATTTAGCAGTCACCCGACGTGAGTGTGCTATTGCTTCACTTACTTGGAGCTGATAAGAGCCAACCCATATTCCATTAAGAGTTTCCAGCAGCATCGGAGTAACTGATGATTTCAGGAATCTAACAAAGCCATATCGAGCACCAGATTGTGCTGCTTGCTTAGGAGTATGCACATCAGTAACTTTGCCGAACCCAGAGAACGTCTTTCACGTTTTCGACTTCATCCAAGACGGAGGGAAGTTTGTAAAATAAAATGAAGTCAATTTCGCTCGTAGATTTGATAAGTATGGAGAAATTATCCTCTGAGGAACCGCCTTTCAAGTCCTGACTTCCGTCCATTCCTGATTATTTGGGTATGTAGCTTTTTCTTCAGGTTCAACGACAGCTTTCTCTTCGGATTCAACAGCTGCTTTGCTTGAGCTTACCAGTTCAAATATAGGCATCATACCGGGAAACGCAGTATGTCTTTGTCCTCCAACCAGGATTGACCCACTGCCGGAGGCAACCCTACCGTCGAGCGCACCCGCAGGATATAAAAAGGTAGCTCTGATCAGCGGTGAAGTCCGGCGAAGAGGAAACTGCCAGTGAGAGAATTCATGAGGTAGATTTTTTTCATAAAAATGACAACATGCACAAGTTCTATGTACTTGTCTTGTGCTAAACAACACAAATGATCATCCCACCAACCGATTCTCGTGAATATTCCTTCCATACTATGTAGTCTAGACTTGCTATAAGAAGATGCTGATTCATCAGTAGTCAACACCAGTTAGAGTTTAGATCGCAGCTGCTACTTATGATGCTTAGCTTTAATTAGGAAGACAAATCTTGCCCCAACTTGTCTTTGATGGTGCGATTGGGAGTTTGGTCTGTGAGGAGTTGGTTTTATATCAATTACTCGGAACCTTTTTTTCTAATTTTTATTTATTTCTCAAGTATTTCAAATGTCTTTTATGTTCATTTTATTATTTTCTGTTTATATGTCTTTAGGTGCCTCTAAGTTGATTTGTGCAAAAAGAGTTCGAAAATGATAGGAAATGAACTAGAAATGGAAAAAAGAAGGCAAAGAACCAATTGCGCAGCTCCACAATATCGCGCATATCTCTGTGTGAGGGTTCAAATTTGGTGATCCAAAATATTTTGGAAAGAAGACTCCAAGGGCTTTTCAACAACATATTACACACCCTTTGGTTCATCCCAAAGATGTACCAAAACTTTTCCAAAATTGGACCAAGCCCAGGGAAGACAAGGGGAGCAACCAGCAGGGTAGGTGCATGCCCAACAACTTTAGGTACCCACCCGAGTCCTTCCAGAAGATCAACCAAGGGGAGACATCGAAACAGTCGCCCACCCTAAAGGTCAAGCGGCCGCCCAACACCGTCAAAAACTATGTTTCAAAATTTCAGGCAACCACCTGCAAATCCTGGCGCCCATCCAGCCAGGCACCTGCCTGGCCACTCCTAAATTTCATTTCACCTAGTGTCCTCCTGTTTCCAGCAAGCTCCCTCATTCAACCATCCGAAGCTGCATTCTAGAATTACGCAGCCGCTCATTCAGCCAAACGCATGGCTGGCACCATCCGTACTCACATTTCATCATTTTAGGCGGTCGCCCATTTCCTTCAAGCACCCACCTGCGCACATCAAGATTTGCGATGAGAGGATTTTTGGACACTAAATGACCATTATACCCCTACTTAACCCTACTTCTATACATGCATATCTCTCATTCATTTTTAAATCTCTCACACTCTATTTTAACTCCCTAGTTCTTAAACTTCTACCTCTTAGTAAATTTTTATAGAGAGTCTTTCTCTCTAGGGTTTTAGTATTCAATTCCTTAGGTATTTATTGCAATTGAATAAGAATAAAGATTCCATAGGGATTTATTGCACTTTTAGGGTGGACCCACTTGGAGGAGAGATTTCTTTGTACTTTATTTTTGATTTATTTAAGGATTGTAATGGTTGTATTTATTACTTTTGCTTTGGATATGGTAGCTAAATTACTTGTATGGGTATTTAGTAGATTTTTCCTATGCTATGGATAGATTTGGTATTCAACTTACATTTCAATTAAAGTTGGGACTAGGTCTTGTTTATTGTTCTCCCCATTTGTTATCTATTGTTTCCCCTAGGTAGATTGATCACATCTTTAGGGAAACATAGTTAATTTAGGAAACTTGGAGGATCGGTGGGCCAATATATGGCTCCAAGTAGACCTAGATAAACAAGTATTTAAGTTAATAACGGATATGTAGGTTCTTAAGTCCTGCATTTAGGCCAATATATTAATATAAATAGTGTCATCTTCTCCATTTTCCCGCCTACCTTCCTTTCTGTCAGAGCCTCTCTACTGGCAGAGCACTAACCAGAGAAAGACTAACCCAGACCACCACTCCCTGGGGATGCCTCACGCGCCCGAGGAGATAAACACAAACAGCTACCCACCTACTCACCATCACCAAAATCCCCCCGCCACCCCCATCCTCCTCCTCATGATCAACCCCTAGATTGTGCCTTCACACAAAGACAAAAGGATACATCGAGCTGCTATTAAGGCTAGCAAGGCAGTTATGCCGATGTATTCCTCCTTGCTTAGGCATTGACACAAGCATCTTGCTCATTTAGCCTACCCATCCGCAACAGCCACCTATACTGATAACTAGAACCCAATAGCCGTCCACGACCGACTTGGCCTTAA
This sequence comes from Pinguicula moranensis, assembly GCA_028565015.1. Lineage (NCBI taxonomy): Eukaryota > Viridiplantae > Streptophyta > Magnoliopsida > Lamiales > Lentibulariaceae > Pinguicula > Pinguicula moranensis. The sequence continues at coordinate 7,035 of JAOWBN010002566.1, read as the reverse complement.
AGTACTGCATGAGAGACAATTACAAAAGAATGCCAGTATGTCGAAGGCAAACCACAACTTCTTCTTTACCAACTTTCCCCCTGATTGTGTAAAAGATAAAATTGAAAGCCTATTATAGAGACAGGGAAAATTCGAGAGTTAGTAGTTGCCAGGAAGCTGAGCAACAATGGTCTCCCCTTTGGTTTTGTAGAGTTCAAAGCAGTAGACAATTTGGAAAAATGCTTATACAACTCAACATCATATGGATAGAGTCTTATCGACTACAGGACAACTGCGCCAAATTTCAAAAATCATCAGCTGTTACGGGTAAACCAGTTGTGCGCGTGCATCTGCATAATATGTCAGGTAAAGCACCAAAGCCTGTAGTGAATATGATATTAAATAAGATATCACCAGACACATTGGGCAAGCAATAAGCTTTGGGTGCATCCTACATTAAAGGGTTAGTAAACCATTCTACTATACCAACAGAACACCTCTTGAAGCACATATATGTGGATAGGTCAAATGCGGAGAGTTCGAGATTTCGAATAACTAATGAGGACACCAAATGGCTAAATTTCAGTCGTGTTGGTACACTACGGAACAAGGATAGGTTGCGTGACTTGCAAATTGCACTGATCGATTACCTCAATCTCATTGTAAGTCGCATGGGCGCAAAATATGTTCTTATTCAGGAGGAGGAATCTCTTGACCACCACAACCTACTGTGCAATGATCATAAATGGTTAACTAACTGGCTAACTGAAGTCTCACCCTGGTCCGTCGCAAAACCTAGCAACTCATGCCTTTGTAGGATTAAAGTGTATGGATTTCCCATCCATGCATGGACAACAGCAGTTCTAGAGATTATAGGCTCCAAAGTTGGGACTTTCAATAAAATTGATGAATCAACCATAAAGCGAAGGTATCTTGAGGCTGCCCAGTTGCTAGTAGAGGTCGCTTTAGACTCTAAGCTAAGTCAAACATTTTTTGTCGAGGTAGAAAAGAATAAATACCAACTGTACATTGTGAAATAAGAGATAGCAAGTTCAGTGTGGACATCTGGCAAGAGGAAGATGAGAACTCATCGAATTTGGGTAATTTTTATACCAATTAGAGACAATGATTCCAATGATATGTGTGAGGAAAGTGAAAGAAGCCACACAAAGCACAAAGAAATTGTAGATGTCCCAAATGCTTCTGCTGAACCTGTTATACCCGCAATGCGAGCTTGGATTCCTAGCAAACTGGACTGGTGGCCCACAATAAACTCTTTGCAGGAGGGTTTGGATTGCAGGAGGGTTTGGATTGCAGGATTGGTAAAGTAGTACCAAAAATGCAAGCGCTAAATGATGAAAATATCGGGCTTGTACTGGGGACCAACACTAAAGAATCACCTAAGTCTGTTGTGGTTGTTGAAGTTGAGGAGGTTGAGGAGCAGACCTGCCACTGTGAAGTAACTAACCCCCTTGAGACAAAACAGATACAGGCAATACACATAGAAGGACAAGTTGAAGACACTGATGCAGATACTATTGTATCGGTTGACCCTCGTTTGAAGGTAAATAGAGAGGCAGAAGCTATTACACTAGTTGGGCCTTTTTTGATAAATTTGCCGATCTTATTACCCTCTGTGAGTACGCGGGATGATTTCCCACCAATGGAATTTATACCCCAACAACCTGAGACCCTCTTAATAAAGAAGGTGACAAGTAAATCTAGAGGAGGTGGGCCAAAGACTATAAGCCAAACCAGAAAAGATATGGATCCAGGCAGAGCCAATAACCTAGCCGCCCTTGATGAATGGATAGTGAATTTGTCACCAAACAACAATAAGGCCCCGCATAGAACAACAGATATCTCCAATAATTGATCAGTGGACAACAACCAAGAATCATCTGCAAGTAAAAGCTGCCTTTACAATGGAAATAGGCTATAAACTTGGCATATCAAACAGGCCTAACCTAGAAGAAACTTGGGATCTACTCATGGGTTCAATCAAAAAATCCACAAGGTAGTTGGACCCCCTAATCCGACCTATCCTGTAAGAACAAAAGATATAGTTTGTCCATGAAGCTCATCACATTTAATGTGAGAGGCTTGGGAGGCCAGGGAAGAAGGAGAGGAGTAAGGCAACTAATTTGTAATTAGAAACCAGACTTTATTAGTTTACAGGAAACCAAATTGGATTGCATAGATAAATGGTTATGTACATCCTTGTGGTATGATCAAGGTTTTGACTAGATCGATAAGGGCTCACTGGGGCAATTTGGAGGTTTGTTATGCATATGGAACATCAAGAAATTCAGAAGGACTAATCTAATTGGGGGTGAGAGATTCCTAGGTATTGCTGGTATATGGAATGATGAGAGTATCACCTCCGACATGATCAATGTCTATGGACCTAATGAATTATATACCAAACAGAAGCAGTGGAAGGAACTACTGGAAACTGATGCAGGGAAGAGCAATGAGAAGTGGTGCCTCATGGGGGACTTCAATGCAATTATGGACAAAAAAAAGAAAGGAAAGGTACTGCCCAACACTCCAATGACCATGAGATCAAACTACTCATGGAATTTGTCTCATATATGTGTCCTCATGACCTTAGAATGGTCTAGAGAATATTCACATGGTATCGTACCTCACTGAGAGCCATTAGCCATTTAGATTCCTAGTAAATTACACATGTTTGGGACAGGACAATACTTGGGTTAAAGTACTGTATGTTTGGCTACTGAATAAGGACTACACATACTAGTGGAAAATCTACGGAAAAGTAAAGGTCTAAGAGGATATGCCATCCGAAGGATCAAAGAGAAACTCAAAGCAGTTAAAGTAGGTATTAGAATGTGTAATAAAGATGCACCTAGAAACTTGAGGAAGGAACAAAGGAACTGCTTGGAGAACTAAAAACTCTGGGGTTACATGCTGAACATGACTCTACAGATACTGCCTATAACACTGATCAACAGTACCTACAAACACATAGTGAGAAATTGGCCACAGTCACTAAAAAACTGGACATTATGTTGTACAAAAAATCTCGTGTTAACTGGCTAAAACAAGGTGATGATAACACCGCCTACTTTCATAGGTGGATAAGCATAAATAGGAGAGGGAACACAATTAGTGGGGTGTCGTATGGAAATACCTGGCTAGAAGAGACTGAGGTGTTAAAGGAATGTGTTAAAAAAGCACTTTGCAACCAGATTTGCAGAGTTACCCTGCAACATACCCAAGATTGCAAACTGAGTTTCAAAACTCTACCCACCTATTCCAAGCAACAGCTTTTTGTCCCTTTCTCAGAGCCTGAAATATTTGAAGTAATCCAAATCTGTGGGAGCAATAAAAGTCTATGTCCGGATGGAATCAACTTCAAATTCATAAAACACTTCCTACACCTTATGAGACTGACATTTGTTAAATGATGAGTGACTTCTACAGAAATTGTAAGGTTGCGAGAGGAAGCAATATTGCACACATAACCTTGATAGCCAAATCCGAGGAACCCCTGGAGGTGTAGGATTTCAAACCCATTACACTCATAGGTTCAATGCCTAAGATTATTTCCAAGGTTTTGGCAAACAGAATAAGCAGAGTTAAGGACGAGATAATCTCAGTGAATCAGATGGGGTTTATTAAAGGCAAAAGATTACATGATGGTGTTTTGATAGCCAAAGAGGTAGTAGATGAAGTGAAGAAGCTGAAAAAATAGGCCATCATATTTAAGATGGACTTTGAGAAGGCCTTTAATACTCTTAACTGGACTTATTTGATTGATGTTATGACAAAAATGGACTTCCTGAATGCTAAATCGTGGATCATGGAGTTTCTTGAATCATCCTCGACCTCAGTCCTCTTCAATGGCAGTTCCTCAAAGGAATTCTATACTACCAGAGGCCTTCGACAAGGTGACCCATTATCCCCGTTCCTATTCCTAATTGCAGCTGAAGGCCTATCAAACTTGGTTAGTAAAGCACCTGATTTGCATATGTTCAAAGTAGTGGACATTGAAAGAGAGAAGGTGTCTACCTCTCATGTTCAATTCACAGATGACAGTCTTATTGGGACATGCATCTTGGACCACTATCAGAACCTTAAAGGCCATCCTCCAGAACTTTGAGCTCATCTCAGGCCTGCGCATTAACTTCAACAAAAGCCAACTGATTGGCATCAATATGCCACATCAAACACTGGATAAAATGGTTGTACATATGGGCTACCAAACAAGTTCTATTCCATTCAGGTATCTTGGATTGCCAGTTGGAGCTAATCCAAATAAGCTTCTGACCTGGAAACCTATCATAGACAAGTTTAGCAAAAGGTTAGCCTCATGGGATCACAAACACATATATGCATGTGATAAGTAATTCCTTTAAACTCTGTGCTAAAAGATCTACCATCTCACTACTTTGACTTCTATAAATCCCCTTCCATCATGATCAAGCAATTGACCAAATGCCAGAGATCTTTCTTTTGGGTAGTACAAATGAGAAACAAAAAATGTACCAGACTTCTTGGAATAAGATCACTACACCTTTGGAAAAAGGAGGAAGGAGAGCACGAGATCTATCTGCCTTTAACGAGGCTATGCTTGATAAATGGGGTGAAAGGCTACTCAAGGGTAAGAAGAATCTAGTTACTGAAATTATAAAATCTAAATATAGTGTGGATGGGTAATCTCTATAGGAAACCTGCGAGAACTTCATAAGCCTGTGACACAGACCATCAAACTGAGAGGAGGAAGAAGGGGCAAAAAACATGCATCCAGATGGTGGAATGGAATACATGATACACTAAGCTCCGCCTGGTTTAGTCAAAACATAAGAATACAAGTTGGTAGTGGTGAAGGGATACGTTTCTGGCTATATAAATGGCATCAAAACATAGTACTATCAGACAGATATCCAATGCTATTCAAAACTCCCTGAGGAAAGATGTAAGCCTAGCCAAATCAGGAAGATGGGAAGGGGACAAGTGGACTTGGGTATGGAAATGTAAGAGAAACTTCTGAACTAACTGATCTCATCTACTAACTGATCTAACTGATCTCAGAAGGTGTGGTAATGAACCTTCTGAACTAACTGATCTCATCTACTTTTTGCAGGATGCAACTCCCCGACAACAAGAGGACAAGTACTTATTTGAGGGCCATGCATCTTGTTCATACACAGTCAAAGAAGCCTACAACCAGTTATCCCTAAGAGCACCACAAGTATTCTCGGATGAAACAACAAAGGCCCTTCAGAACATATGGAACAAGTTTGTCCCCAAAAAAATCAGCCTTCTAGCTTGGAAACTAATACAAAATGCTTTGCCTATAAAGATATGTAATCCAGAAGGACAAGATACCAACTATACACTTTGCCACACTTGCCAAGAAAGTGTGGAGCATCTACTCCAAAATTGCAGTGTTACCACTCAAGTATGGACGGCATTACGGGAGTGGCTTTCCAATGAGGGTGAGACCCCAATCAACAGTGCTCAAGCTCCAACCTCACAACTCTTCATAGAATGAAAACCCACCAGCATACATTTGGATGCCTAGACATCTGTTTGGCTATCCATGATATGGTTCTTTTGTTAGAGTCTGCATAGGCTTCCCCTTAGACTAACATTAGAGAAAGACGCATTTCCCCTGAACGAAGTCGCACAAAAGCAACATGCCTGAAGACTCTCTTTCTTCAGAATCACACAAAAGAGCCGGCCTGTTTGTGATTCTTCCAGAAGAATTAAACCCGCTAGAAAGTAATGTTTTAGAGTTACGCCTGGTAAACAAAGAAATAAGAAGGTTTTTCCAGGCCGGTCTCTAGAAGCCTATCGAAGCTTTCTCAAACTTCCAAGTCCAAGTTGGTATCCCCGAGTGATGGGAAAAACTGCGAAAAACCTATAAATAAAATCCACATTTTGAAGGACTCAAGAATGAAAAAGGCATAAACGTGGAAGAGCTTAAACCATTACCATTACTCAGGTGTGAACCAAACATCCAGAAAATACTGTACAGCATATGTAGGACAACCTGGCTATGCCTAAAAGCATCCAGAAAGAAGAATCTATTCCCATACTCTATGACAGATTGGCTGCTGCAACCAACTACTTGCATGACTTCCAATAATCACAGAGATGCCACAAACAACGGTCTTCTAAGCTAGATGTATTCAGGTACTTATCTCCAACCCAAGAGTAAGACTGAGCTATGTACCAATCTGCATGCCAAAAATGGGATTGATAGGTTGACAGCCATGACTTCTTACTAGAAGCTAACTCCTACTGTTGATAAGTTGATGACAATGAATATTAGTTGAGTTGTGAACCAAACAATTGTGTTTGATATGATGACAACTACGAAGCTAGTGGAGTCATGTACCAACAGAGGTGCATGCAACAATCATGATGAGCCCGAACTATACCAATAACTGGAAAACCTGAGTTTCATGCCTGCTATGTTCCATTGCTCGAGACAGGAAGTAGAGTACAGCAAGTGCCAAGAGGGATAGACAGATTGATACATACAGTGTTGTACATAGCTAGAGCCTCTTTCATGTTTTTGCTTGTGTTCTACTACTTTATTTTCTTCCTACCTTTGTGTACATACATTTTGTAACAATTGTAAAATGAAACCGGAGGATGAGGGAAACGAAACTTGTGTTTTTTTTTATTGAATCTTCTATTGAATCACAATGAGTTCGTATTTATAACACAAACTTGAACGACAAACACACAAAAGCATTAAATGTAATAAGAGCGTGCGTCTGCTGCTTTCTTCTCATTTCATCTGGTTGTCTGGCGTGATGAGATGACATCTGCTTTTCCTTGGCGTGAACTCCTGTCTGCATCAATATTCCAACACTCCCCCTCAAGATGGGCGAAAGATATCAACTAAGCCCATCTTGTTACAGAGTCTCTCAAGATTTAGGGAACTAAGACCATAGTCAACACATCAGCAATTTGTTCTTTAGTGACTATGTGATTTAGTTCCAACAACCTGCTATTTAATTTTTCCTTGATGAAGAACCTATCAATTTCCACATGTTTGGTTCTATCATGTTG
>JAOWBN010002555.1:0-11316 GCA_028565015.1 Pinguicula moranensis | reverse complement strand
GAAAAAGGCATTTCAACCTTCTTTGAAAGTGTATCCTTCGACAGTGTTTGGAAAACAAAATCGTCGATTTCAAAAATATTGGTTCAAACAATTCCCTTAGTTAGAGTATTCCCCCACGAAGGATGCAACATATTATTTTTCGTGCTTCTTATTTGACGATGAATAATATTCAAAATACATTTACATCGATTGAATTCAGAAGATGGAAGCATGTCAATGATGGGAAAAGTTGTTTGTTGCTCCGATATGTTGGAATTTCTATGGTGCAAATGAATTGTGTTGAGCATACAAATCAACATATTGGAATAGTGATGGATCCATTGGGACCAGAATTGAAATAAAAAAGACGTTTGAAGCTTCTGACTACATTTGAAAGTATCCGATGGCTGAATCTCCAAGTTTGTGCATTGAGACGACACCGTGAATCCTCTACTTCTAATAATCAAGGTAATCTTGTTGAATTGATTAAATTATTGCAAAGAATGAATGGTGATTTGGATGCTATTATTGCAAAATTTGCTCTTAATGCGACATATGTTTCACCAAGAATTCAAAAGGAGATTTTGTATATTTTTGTTGAAAGAGTAAGAAAAATAATACATGAGGAAATTGTTAATGCAAAATTTTGTATTCTAGTTGATGAAGGGAATATTACAAATAAGCAGCAAATGGCTATTGTGTTGAGATTTGTTGATGCTAGTGGCGTTTTTAAATAACGTTTCTTTGAAATTGTTTATTTGAAGAACATTGATACTGCTATACTGAGGAATGAAATATGTAATGTCTTGAGTCAGCATTACTTACAAATGTCCAATATGCATGGTCAAGGGTATGATGGGTCTAGCAATATGCGGGGCTCCTGGAATGGATTACAAGTTATTTTTTTGTAAAGAATGCCCTTATGCATATCATATTCCTTTTTTTGCGCATAGATTGCAATTAGCATTGGTTGCTGCTGCTGAAAAATCAAATGATGTTTGTTGTTTCTTTCAAGAATTGGCTACTATTGCAAGTTATGTTAATGTTTCTCATAATCATCATTTTTTTTTATAAGTAAGTTTTGAGTTTTATTAATTTTCAAGCACTGAACAAGTATAAAATTTGCAGGAGATTGCCCATAATATGTGGGTCGATCTTCCAGTTTTACTTACATAGCAGGAATCGAGGTGGGGAAAAGTGCTCATACATAGTCTCGGGTGCCGAATCCAGTCTGTTAGCGAGATCAAAGCTGAAACTTTCTCAAACGCTATGTGTCAATACCACGACTATACTTGGATTCTTTCTAAGACTGAATCACTGTCAAAACTTGTGTTGGAACCTCACCTCGTTCCGCACGTTCCATAAGGTCTACATTGTGCAGTACCAAATGGACTTCCAAAGCTGACTAACCGAATGATGCGGAGTGATCCCCATGTGTGCCTGAAAATGTGGCAGAGGTTGATCATGCCCCATGAACTCATAGCCCAACCACCTATATAGGGATGACCAAACGGCATAAGACTGTGCGCAGGTGCAGAAGAGATGCGAGATGTCCTCAAGTTCAGATGTGCAAAATGTGCATAACCGTTCCTGCCACGTTAATGTGATGCCCTGGTTCAGGAGGTTATTCGGTGTGGGAAGCCTTAATTGTATCAGTTTCCAACAGAAAGTCGAGATTTTGAATGGTGATCTAGACCCCATATCGGTTCCAAAGCCGGCGCTGCAGGCAACAAATTTGAATGGTCAGAATATATGGCCTTGTAGACTCTACGTGCAGAATAGACACCCATGGCCATGTCTGTCCAGTGCCATATGTCCCGACCGCCGTTCGGGAAAGAGACATCGAGTTCAAATTCTAAGTTGCGAACCAATATCACCTCTCTTCTACTTAATGCCCTGCGCCAATTCCAAATTATACAACATCGGCCATCCTCAATTTTCCATTTAGCCGATACCCACACTCCCTTGTCTGCGGCCTTGGAGTACAAGCATCGATCCCTACATGAAAGCTTTCCTGTTCCAAGCCAATTATCTTCCCAAAATCGGGTCCGTGCCCCATCTCCCATCACCCATCACCTTCTGCATCCTATATACAAACCAACTCTCATGGCAAATTAATTTTTTCAAGTCTCTCCACCAACGAGAACTTAATCGAGTATCATGAAGATCATCCCAGTCCGCACATGGTAGACGATTACCAAAATATTTTGTGTGATCAAGTCGCGCCAAGGACCAGGATCTTCATTTGTCATACGCCAACCCCACTTGGCTAACATGGATAAATTAAAAGAGCTGGGGTGGAGAAAACTGAGGCCACCGTCCACCTTGCTACGACACATAGCATCCCAACTGATCCACGGTATAGAGCGACTTGTGGCCGACCATGATTTCCACAAAAAACTGCGTTATGCCGATCATGTCCTGGATAATATATTTGCGACGCCTTGTATAAAGAGAAATAATAAACAGACATACTTGTGAGGACACTCTTGATCAATGTCGCACGACCTCCAAATGATAGATATAGGTTCTCCCACGAAGCGGTCTTGTTTTTCATGGACAAAATGAGGTTCGAACAAGATGCAAGGGATCCCGGATTACAACCGACCAGAAGACCAAGATAATGGAACGAAATCGTCATGATCGTGCAGTGGAGAATTTGGGCATATTCAGCCTGTAATTCCGTAGCAATGTTGAGACCCAATATGCTACTTTTCTGAAAGTTGATGCGTAGGACCAAAACTAATTCATATAAGCGCAGAACCCCCTTCATAAGTTTCACATTAAAAATATCCCCCTCACCGAAAAATAATGTGCTATCCGCATAGAGTGAGTGGGCATAAATAAAATCACCACATCTGATGCCGCGAAGCCCTGCATGCAATACAACATTTTTAAGGAGGAGATTGACCCCTTCAATTGCTATCACAAATAATAATGGGGATAATGGATCGCCCTAACGTAAATCTCTCTCAAAATCTAAGATACCTATAGGGGCGCCATTGATGATGACCGAACCGGAAGATGTATTTAAGCATGTCTTTATCCATCCGATCCATTTTTTCACAAAAATCCATCTTCCACATCATAGAAAAAAGATAATCCCATTTGACCAAATCAAAGGCCTTGGCAAAGTCCACTTTTAAAAAACTTGTCAGGCTCCTCAACTTGTTCACATAGTGTAATAGCTCATTTGCAAGTAAGATGCCGTCTTGAATTTCACACCCTTTAATAAAAGCAAGTTTTTGAGGAGATATTAGCTTGTCCATAATCTTTCGCATCCTGTTGGCGAGGAGCTTTGCCAATAATTTGTATGCACTATCAATTAAGGGTATAGGCCGATAGTGATCAAGTTCAGAAGGGGAGAGTACCTTTGATGCCAAAATAATCGAGGTAGAGTTCAAGCTTCGCACAAATCTACCAGTATGATAGAAGTCAGGAAGGAAGTCGATATACTCTTGTTTAACCATTTCCAAATGCGACTGAAGAAAGTAAAAATTAATTCCATCAGGGCCTGAGCTCTTTTTATTCGAACAAGACCATAAAGTTTCAAATATCTCTGCCTCGTGAGTTCAGAAGTAAGCATCAGATTATCTTCAGCCGATAAAATATGAACACAATTTAGCATAAGGTGGGCCGTATATGTTCAGGCTCTTCAAAGTGCTTCGTAAAATATGAAATAATTCCATGCTTGACAGCAGGAATTGACTCTGTCCACCCACCATCAAAGAAAAGTCCCTGAATATTATTTCGGTGCCTCCTCTTGCGTATACAAGCATGAAAATAGCAGGAATTTCCACCCCCTCTCTAATCCACCTGGAATGAGATTTCTGATATAATAAAGAAGCTTTATGATGTAAAGTTACCTTCAATTTAGAAGATACCTCCTTCGTTCATGTATCTCAATCGCCAATAGGGGGCGACTCTCACCCTCTGAGTCAAACCAATTTAATTTTGTTTGGAAATCATCAATATTTCTATTCACCAAACCGAAAACCTCATGATTCCAACGTTGAAGTTCCTGTCGCAAGTATTTGATTCGGTTGTGTAAGATAAAAGATTTAGTACCTAATTAAGAAACCGAATGCCATGTTTCCGCGACGAAAGCTTTGAACTAAGGGTGAGATTCCAAACAATTTAGTGTCGTAAAAGATTTTGACCCCCAATCACCCTCTGATACGTGCAACATAATAGGACGGTGGTCAGCAATGGTACGATCAATAGCAATTTCCATCAAATTTGGCCAACAAAATGCCCATCGTTCCGAAAAAAAAAATCGGTCGATGCGACTTGCACAAGTGCCCCTTACATTCAGCCAAGTGTAGGAGAAGCACTGTAATGCAAGATCAATGAGCTTATTGCCCAGGATGAAATCATTAAAATCAAGCATATCCTGAGTGGGGCTACTGTTAAAATTCATGCGCTCCTCGGCCGCACGAACTGAATTAAAATCTCCAACCACATAGACCGCCATAGAGTTAGCACAAAATAAATAACCTGAGATTTGTTCCCATAAGAGTTTTTTCGCCATCGAATCACCACTTTTGGCATATACATTCAATATCAACACTTTCTCGCCATTTGATAGCCATGTACCTTCCAATATCAATAAATGAGGTAGTGTCATGACCGTGTCAGCCACAAATATAGATGTTGACCAAATTGAGATCAAGCCTCCAGCCGTTCATGACAAGGACTAAACGCCCAAGCAAATTCTCATAAGCATCATAGTGAGTTTCTGTCTACTTATACTATTTAGATTGGAGAAATGATACCTACAGGTGAACATGATATGGGCAAAGGGGTTAATCAGTTGGGTACTGTGCATCGACCTGGAAAAACTCATTGGAGTTCTCATTATGCTTCATTGTGTGACCTAGTTGACATGTATGATTATGTGATTGTGCTTTTTACGAGCGTGCGAAGGAAAAGTAATACGAATCTTGCATGTGGTGAGGCTCGTAAGTCGTAAGCATTTGAAAGTGTTAAGGACTTTCAACTTTGTATTCATCTTACACTTGATGCACAAGATTTTAGCTGTGACTGATATGCTTTGTCGAGTTTTGCAACGCAAGTCACTTGATATGTTGAGTGCAATTAATCTCGTCTCTAGTTCAAAAGTTTTGCTTCAAGAATTGAAGGATGATGGTTTTGGCTATGTTTGTCTTTTAGCAATTAATGTTTGTGAGCGTAATCATATTTGATATACTTGTTATGTCTTATTTGTATAAGGATCATGAGGGACGTGTTACAGGCAAGACATTTGAGGACCATTACCGAGTAAAAATATTTTTTTGTTGTAATAGATCATCAAATGGAGGAGATCAATTATAGATTTGATGATGCAACAATATAACTTCTTAAGCTCAGTACTGCTTTGGATCCAAAAGAAAGTTTAAATTGTTCAGATCGATCATATTCATCGTCTTGGTGAGGATTTTTATCTTGATGATTTTGGTAAACAAGATTTGCATTATTTGAAAATTCAACTGGATCATTACAAGGTGGATTTACTTTCTCATGAGTGCTTTCAGAGTTTATCCAATATTTTTGAATTATGCAGGATATTGACTGAGATAAATAAGGTGCAAGACTATCATTTAATTGATAAATTGATTCGTCTTATCTTGACACATCCTGTTGCTATTGCAACAACAAAGCGTGCATTTTCAGCTAATAAGCGTGTTAAAAGTGCTCTCCGCAATACAATGGATGATAAATATCTTTTAGATTCGATGGTCCTTCATATTGAACGAAAATTATCTATCGCCGTTGATTCCAATTCTATTATAGATGAATTTTATGCAAGAGTGTTCGTCGGGAATGAAATTTGTAGATATTTTTTTGATGGGGCCAAAATATGCTAACCAAGCTCATGGGCCATTGGGCCATCAAAAGCTGAGGAAATAAATGGCCACAAAGTTTTCCCGTACAACCCGAACACAAAGGGATAAAAGGCCAAATAAAAAGCCCACCTTTTTTAACAAAGAGAGCAAACCAACTCATTTGGTCATGTGGAAATTATGCACCAAATCAAAAGCCACCTCTTGTCTCTACGGTCTAAACCCAAGACGAAGACTCTTTTGCACATGACAATTGGAATGACAAATGTAACCACCCACCAATCAAAAGGAGGCAAAAACTCACCCACTTTCCTATAAAAATGGACATCCACCAACGAGAAGGGGAGATGCAAAATTGAGTAGAAAAAGTAGAGAATATAGGAAAAATATTTGTAATAGATTCTTGTCTTTAATTCCGATTTAAGGGATCATACGGCACAAAAGGGTGACCCCATTTTTTTTTGAGAAACGGATAAAGAAATTCTATCAATATTCTTCTTATATTATTCTACCACTTTGCCAACAGCACCGGGAGAATAAGTGAAATTCGGATAAGGAATAATTTGACCCCGAATTGTAGCCCCTGACCCCAAATATTACTTCTTGAGTTGTCCACTATTCTATTTTTTTACACAAATTATACTCAATCTTATTATTTAAACTTTTGGATATACTTTTCGTATTTTGCCAATTTTATAAACTAGCAGGTACAAAATGGATCGTACTAGTTTGGCGCCATCTATTGGAACACGATAAAAAATATCCACAGTAGCCAATGGGGCAAGGCGACACCAGTTCGTGATTTGAAAATACCAATGACCAAACACGATTCAATCCCGGGGGCCATTCGCAATCTGCCACCCCCTATGGCCCCCAATTTGTCTGGCCCACCCTCCATGATGGACGCAAACCTTGCACGTTTAATGTCAGAATTTAGAAGCAAAATCAAAAACGACATTAAAATCATGTTTGCCCACTTCGGATGTAGAGACCTCCATCCTCCAACGTGCACACCTAACACCTCCCAACTCCCGGTGACTTTAAGTAAAGTCTTTTACAAAAGCATACAACAAAAAGTCGTGGCCCTCACACCTGCCATGCTTGATCGCCTTCCCAAATACTCTGGGGACATGGATCCCCGACAACATATTAAATCATTTACGTTATATATGGAGATGAAGTCCTTATCAGAGGCAGCTGCCTTCAGGGTATTCATCCTAACCTTAACAGGTGCCGCACAAGATTGGTTTTTATCCCTTCCCGAAGAATCTATCTAAAGTTTCAACAAGTTGGCGAGGCAATTTTTGCAAGCCTTCGTCACTCAACAACGAATAGATCGAGCGCCCGTATACATTTTGAAATCAAACTTTCAAAAAAAAAACCAAAGAATCATTGCATGTTTACCTGCAACGATTTAACCAGGATTCTATTAATACACCAGGATTGATTCTCCCTTTGAGGATTAATGCGTTACTCCATGGACTCCAATATGGACCTCTAGCGGCAGCCTTGATGGATGACCCTTCAATTACCCACGAAAAATTGAGTGAGATTTACAGGAGACATATTCACCTGGAGGAAATGGCGAGACCACCCCGGGGAGAAAAGACTCCTCTCGAATCCCGAGCACGTCAATGGCTATGGCAACCAGAAGAGAAGCGAAGAAACAAGCCATCCTTCATCCCTATCAAAAAATTGACGAGGCAGAATGCAAAAACCGTCACCTCACATCTGTTGTTCGGTGTCATTTTTGAGGTATGGGGGTACCTAAAACTTTTTGGCACATGACTGTTCTCACCGCTACTTATCTTACTAATAGAACTCCTAGTCGGGTTCTACATGTTAAAGCTCCCTCCGTATTCTTAAGCCAGGTAGCATGCTTTTCTCTCTTATCCCCCGGGTGTTTGGGTGTACTTGCTTTATTCAAAATAAAAGTCATACCCATACTAAACATGATGATAAGGCTGTTTGGTGTGTCTTTATAGGGTATTCTTCTATAATCAAAGGCTACCGATGTTATAATCCTATCATCCGTAACTTTTTTCACTCTTTGGATGTTACATTCCTGGAGACCGTTCCTTATAATTATCAACATGTGTAAAATCATAGAGAATAAATATGTCTATTTGATTTACATCAACCGTTTCTTATTTCCCACGTTCTACTTCCTCTCTAGAAGCCCCACTTCAGTCTGTTGCATAAGATCTAGTCATACTTCCTTATCTTATCCCAATTTTTGATCCTTCATCTGTTCCCACAGATCTAACTCCTCCATATCAACATCCCATTTAGACATATTCTCGGCGGCCACGCTCCACTGCACCCTTGTTAGAGTCTTCATCGGATTCAGTGAGAACTTGTGACCCTTTTCCCTAGGAATATACTGTTGACCGCAAATGGGTGTTAAATGTGAAATATTTGGCAGGTGGTGCTATTCACAGGTATAAAGTCCACCTTGTTGCTAAAGGGTTCACTCAGGTTCCCAGTAAGGATTTTGGGATGACTTTTGCACCTATGAATGAACTCATTACTGTCAGGCTTATTGTCTCGCTTGATATCTCCTATTCATGGTCCTTGTATAAGCTCTTGATGTCAAGAGTGCATTTATAAATGGGGACCTATCTAAAACTATCTACATAGATCCAACGCCCAGATTTTGGGTTGAGAGGAAGTATTCAGGGAAAGTATGCCATCTTTGGAGGTCTCTCTATGGGTTGAAATAATCTCCCCTTGCTTGATTTGGTCACTTTAGTGATGTGGTATTGACTTTGAGCTTCACTCGATATCATTTTGATCATACCTACTTTATTCGTCGTAATTATTGAAGTTAGTGTATTACTATCTCAATTTATGTGGAAGATATTATTATTATTAATGGAGATAATGCACATGGTATTGATCAAGTTAAGCATCATTTTGGGATGACTTTCGATGTTAAGGATTTGGGCTCCATCAAATACTTTCTTAGCATTGAGGTGCCTAAGCCCCGTTGAGGTATTTTTATGTCTCAACTAAAGTACACACTTGACCTACTTCACGACACTGGAATGCTTGGGTGTAGGCCTGCCTCCTCTCTTATGGATCCAAATAAGAAGTTGTATGCAGATATGGGAGAGTTATTGTCAGATCTGTCTGTGTATCAACGACTTGTGGGTCGTCTTATCTATTTCGCAAACACAAGATCAGATATCATTTTTGTAGTTATTGTTGTCAATAAATTCATGCACTCATCGAGGATAATACATTTGGATGCAGTTGATCATATTCTCCTATATCTAAAAACATGCCTTGGTCTCGGCCACTTCTACGAATCAAGAACTCAATTCGGACTATCCTGCTTTATAGATGGTGATTATGCAGGATCGATAAGTGACCTGTTCTACTTCAGGTTTGTGCATCTATCGTGGGAATCACCTTATCTCATAGAAAGGCAAGAAACAAACAATTGTCTCACGGTCTTCTGCTAAAGCTACGTATGGAGCTATGGCACAAGGGATATGTGAAATACTATGATTTGTTCACTTCTTCAGGAGTTGGGGTTCTCAGTCACATACTTTTCCACTCTATTATGTGATAAAAAATTTGTTATTATGCTATCTAGAGAATGAAACACATTGAGGTTGATATTCACTTCATTCGTGAGAAAATCAAATTAAGAATCATCTTCCCAAAGTTTGTCACCTTACGAGATCAGTCAACTTATATATTCACCAAGTCCATTGGCCCACGACTCATATAGTTGTCCATTCGCAAGCACAGACCTGTTGATATCTTTGCCCCAGTTTGAAGGGTAATGTTGGAAGATAAGCCCAAACCCATATTCTAGAATAGTCTAAATAGTTTTCTTTATTTCTAAAATTATCCTCGTACTAGTCTATATAAACTCATGCACTTTTATAATTCATTATACAATACATTTTACATAAATTTTATTGTAACCATCGATGTGCCATTGGTGCCACTTAGGTATTTGCTAAGTAACAACTGCTCTTCTAAGAAATTGAATCATAGACAATTTAAGGCAATGAGATAAATTCAGTTTAAAGAAGACTATTTAATGTTGTGAAGTGTGAGAAGAGGAGCCTTGAAATCGAATCTTACCACATAAATAGAGGAATTAAAAAAAAATTGAAATAAAAAACATTGTTATTAGTATAAACTTGTAGTTGTAGCTATCTATATATGCATATAGTCACCGGGATATAGCATGCTTCTCTATTGTTCCATATATGCCTCATATAGGTGGTAGTGGTGTGTCTACGCTCCACTCCATATATATATATATATATATACATATAGGGAGGGGATCAGCAGCCCCTCCCCATGTCCCCATTTTATACACATCATCCTGGCCATTTATTTCTAGAAATAAACGGCAAGGATCATTTCATTACATGTCAATACACTGCCATCGAACAAATCCCCTACTCTATAGAACAAATCTGCCGCCAGTTCATTTTCTCTCTTTTCACACGGCGACGGCGATTCTGAGACGATGGCGACTGCAGGTTGTTCAGGTCAAGAAGTGTTTGTTTGTTTGGGTCACCTGCAGGTTGAACCCACCCATTTTCTCTCGATAGTGTTCTTCTCGGGAGAGAAACCCCAAGGAGATGGCTTTGCCTGAGAAACCCACTCATTCTTTCGGATAGTTTTGAGGACTTTGATTACCCGTAGGCGTGGCGTGGTGTGCTGGATTTGATTCTACTTAATGTTATGGTCTGATGTCTCCACCCTGCTAGAAATCTCTGTTGAACCCTTTCATCAGTTCATGACGTCTGACTACATTCATGTTCTACATGTTGCCAGTGACTCATATGTTTCAGGTCATTTTTGTTGTGATAGAAGAATATATTGTATATTTGCTCGACTCTAGCCTTGTTAGAATTACTGAGCCAATAGTGTGATTTGATCACCGTAGTCTATACTGTCACAAATTTGATGCAGCATTTTCATTTCACCAGAAAGGAAAAGGCTGGAAACTTCATTTGCTAATTCAAGTTTCCCAAGATCCAGTAAATTTTTTAATGCTTTGCAAAAGATAATATGGAATCTCCTCTTGCTTCTGATCCATTGAGTGGAACGCTCAACATGACAAATCAAGGTTATATAGAGTTATTTTCGTCTATTACTAAATCTTGAATAGATATTGTGTTTGATTACTTTCTTTTTCTTTTTTTTTTAAATATTAGGTGCAACTGCAATTAATTTGGCTGCGGAAGATGAACCTGCAGCTAGTCAAGGTGTAGACTTGAACTCTGTTGAATTGAACCTATTGAACACTCTAGAAAAACCATATGAGGGAATGATGTTTGATACTTTGAAAGAAGCAGGAGACTATTACGAAGAGTACGATAGACAACAAGGGTTTTGGACACGCATACGATCTTCGTATAAGACAAAACAACACTCCAATGAGGTCACTAGCAGAGTATATGTGTGCGTACATCAAGGAAAGCATGCACCAAAAGGGCCTTCAAAAAGTACTGAGAATGAA
>JAOWBN010002544.1:0-11316 GCA_028565015.1 Pinguicula moranensis | reverse complement strand
TGAAAACTTGTATCAAGATCTTGCCCACATTCTTCAAAGTTTCACTAACATTGATGACGAGGTCTGCATTGTTAAGTCTTCCTTTTTTCAACTCAATTTTGTTTTGCTGTTTTATTCTCCCTGTTTCCCTTGAGCATGTTGATGAATAGCTGCTTGTGCAAATACAGGTTGCTTCCTTTTTGCTTCTAAATCTGTACCTTCATGTTTGTTGGTGCCTACGCTCCATTCTATCTAGTGACACACCTACAGAGGCATCTTTATCTTCTCTATTAGAGAAACGTGATGCCTTGTTGAAACAACTCGAGCTCTTTCTTGGTGATCCGGATAGACTTCATGGTGATGCTAAATCTAAAAATCAGCTAGCATACTGGGTAAGAAGTTCCATTGCAATGATCCACATGACTTTTACATATTTTCCTAATTTTCTGCTAATGTGTAGCAGTCATGTTTTGGCTTAACATTGCCTATGTGCTTTTCTTTGGTAGGTTTGTGGCATCATAGCTGATATTTGGTGTTTGTTCAGAAAGTCTAGATTTGCTTTAACGAGTCTGGAAATGCTAGGTTACAGCCCAGATAAGTACTTGATTGAGAAGTACTGGAAAGTATGTGAGCAACTGCTCAATGGTTCAGGTAGCCAACTGCATTCTTGTTGTGAGAGCTACTTCTAAAGAAAATTCCTTTTACAAATAGAGACAGATTGGGATCCACCGGGCATCAGTGTTTTACTTTTATTTGCAGAAGAATTTAAATTTCTATTAGGAGTTCTCATTTTGACGTAAAGTTCTGTTTTGTCTGTGGCATATTCAAGAACATGTAGTTTGTAGTAACTGAATTAAATAGAAGAAAACATAGAAAAGATAGAGATGCTAGGATTCCTTCTATTAAGTTCCTGCTTTGCAGTTGACTTAGAATTATCTCTATTTTCTTGCAATTTGCTCTTTTAACCACTGATCTCCAGATGATGACGAAGAGGAAGATGGAAATAGAGACTATGTGGAGGAAACTAATTCAGATGCAGTTATGTTTTCTCTGGCTAAATTGTTGGATTCTGATTCAGTTCCAAAGGTAGCCAGCTGTTAATTAAATCTAATCTGACTGTTTCATGTCAATTTTTTTTTGTTAAACTTTTCATTAGTAAAGTTTAAATGAGCCAAAACCTATATACTTACAAAAAAAGAAGGTGAATAATCAAAAAACATTTTCCTCTGCTCGCCAAAAATGCATCCGGCAATGTGATGTAAGATACCTGAACCAATCATTAATCACAAAGTCCAGGTTCACCAAGTCATAAGAAGTGAACCAAAACCACTGTTTCGTGATAAAGTGATAAGCTGATTTATTGTGTAGATTGTGTAGACACATTTATTTGTCCATGAAAATTTGCATGTCGCGGATATTGTTTTTAATCTTCTTGTCCATTACCGGTAAACTTAAAAGCTATTCCTGGGTGTCACACTGCATAACTTGAACGTGCATCTTCTGCTGAACATGTTCTAACCAGGAAGTTCATGATGCAGGAGTATCTGGCCCCAGAAATTATTTCTCGTTTGGTTAAATTTGGTGCAAGTGCAGGTGAAATTGTTAAGCATCTACTTACTGCCTTGAAGAAAAAGGGAGATATCTCAACTATTCTTGTAGAAGCACTGAAAAGAGTAAGTTATTCTTGAAAACATACTTCTGCATACCCTACTGTTTGCTGATGGTTGTCCATTGAGTTTAATTTCCCACCCTCCCACCTGCCTCACCCTTCATCTTCTCTGCCAAAATTTATCTTGTCTCCATCAAACAGGGGTGACTGAGTTGTTTTGCTCAAAAGTTAGAGAATCATGCCAGGGATTTTAAGCTGTTATCCAATATTTTCTGAATTTGTTTTTCTTCCAGGTCTATCAGAGGTATCTGCTAGTGGTTTGCTCAGGAGATGATGAATCATTGTCGAGGAAGTCATTTCTGGAATGTAAAGATCTTGCTGCTCGGTTGTCTGGGTCATATATTGGCGCTGCCCGAAACAAGTATAAATCTGAGATTTTGAATATTGTTAAAGAAGGCATCAATTATGCGTTTCTGGATGCTCCAAAGCAGCTGTCATTCCTGGATGCTGTAGTGCTGCATTTTGTAACCAAACTTCCAGCAGCAGATATGCTTGAAATGTAAGAGGTTCTACATCGAGTTGCATTCTCTAGCGTTTTGTTTGTATTTTCTAAGCCCCTCCGAAGCTCCTTTTTTCTGTTACCTTTTATTGGACTTTCTTGCAGTGACGTCATTTTCCAACTAAACTCACTCACAAGTGCTCTTTGCTTCCTCACCAACTAATAAAAATGCATGTAGTAGAAAATCATATACCCTTTTTTCCTATCCATTGGGTGTGTACTTAACTTATTATATTGAAGATGTTTTGTAGTCTGGCTAACACTTTTTTTGTCTACGTAGTATTGCTGGAGTTGAGCGAAGAATTGAAAATGTAAATACAGATGAAGATCCAGGTGCCTGGCGTGCCTGCTCCACGTTCCTCGACACTCTTCGTGAGAAAGCTCAAAAGCACGAAGGTTTTATGGGTACTAGTACTACTATTTTCTCAGTCCTTATGGCGGTCTTCTGCTTTTCTCCTTTTATAGTTTGGTCCTTAAATATACTGTCATTCTACAACATGCATGAATGGGATTACGGAAAATTTGTGCTCATAAAGTTGCAGACGGAAAAGAAGGTACATCAGTCAGACGCCGAGGCCGTCCACGAAAGTTGCAGCATGTGCAGGGAAAGCGGCTTTTTGATGAGCAAATCTCGAGTGGAGAAGATGATTCGGTTAGTGGATCTGATCAAGATGCTGGAGCTGAAGAGAAACAAGAAGAAGATGAAGAGGATGCTCCTTTGATACATTCAATTAGAGCATCATCTAAGTTGAGATCCTTAAGTCTTCTAAGGAGGACACGAGGGGCCTTACAAAAAAATCAGTAGATTGTGCGATCAACATAGGAGTTGGTGAACACCCCAAAAACTTCGGGGTAATATTTTTTGATAATATTATAATATCATGCCATGGCCGTGGAGAAACTTGAGCATATATAGTTCTGACCTCACGTTCACTCCTACGTTTCTTTTGAATCCTCTAATCCTGAGCGATCTGCTGAAAACCATATCTTTTATTGTTGTCACTATTTCATCGTAATCCTGTACTTGTCATTGCTTATAATTGCCGGCAATTATTCCCAGTGTGATGTCAGTCTGGCTTTTCAGCCATATATCCTGTGACATTCGTGGTCAGAACTTGGGGAAAAAAATATCATTTTTTATTGTTATTAGTGACCCCCTCTCGGAGCTTGAGAAATACAGTGATCTTTATATTATACTTCACTTTTGTTTGCAGGGGCGTCCAGTTCGCGACGACTGAAGCGAAGCAAACTTGAGAAGTATCAGCTGAGGAATTTGATCGGATCACAGATTGTAATTTTTGTAAATTATCGTTCGATTATTGTTACTATTTGCAGCAACCTGAGCGAGTATTTTATTCTCTCCAATGCACCAATGCACCAATGTTGCTATTGATTCTTCTTCCACTGCAACAAGAACAATCACTGACATTTTTTTCTGTTTCAGTGACTTCGCTTTATCGTCCTGCTTCCAGATCTAAAGGATCTCAGATGCCCGTACTGGGAAAGCTCTTTTTGCCTAAAAGTGCTAATGATGTAGTTTCATTTCGTATAGAAGCGAACCGAACGAACAGATTCGGCAGACGTTCATTCTCACCGCACCACTTGTTATTTGTTCATTCACAACATTCCTCCCCGCGAACAAAGAGTCACCGGTGCACCTCTAAGTGGGGATTTCACCCCAACAACAACGGGGGTTCCTCTAAACGAGGCACTACTGGTGCCTTTACTTAATAAACTGTTCATTTCGGGACTAATTGGGGAGGAAGTCTATCTTGGGATCGGAACCCACGGTCCACGCTTACCGCATCACTGTTAGTATTTAATTTTCGGACTCGACCCGATACTACATCCACTAGTATGATATTATCCGCTCTGAGCCAAAATTCTCTCAATTTCGCTCTCGGGGTTTTATCCCCAAATAGCCTCTTACTAGTGGATGTTGTGTCATAATATATAAATCCATCAATTTCTTAGTTTGCAACCCGTGTGAGACATTTTTCGCTCAACAATCCTCCCCGCGGACAAAGGTGTCCCCGGTGCCCCCTTCAAAGCAGGGATTCACCCCCTAGAACAAATTGGGGATTCCTCCCCTAAACGAGGGACCACCAGCAACCTCCTTTAATAAATCGTCCATTTCGGAACTAATCGGGGAGGAAGTCTATCATCTAGGGACCGGGACCCACGATCCACCCTCATCGCACAACTTGTTAGGATTTTCCAATCGGATCTGAGAATTACGTCTCGATTAGTAGGTTTTCAAAGAGTTAAGTAAATACAAGAATAAAAAACGTAAAGGTGACAAAGGATGTAAGGCACGTGGTTCTTCAGAGTTGGCTCCAAGTTTATTCATGTTGGGCTCCAAAATCGGACGCCCGTGTAGTTTGGTATTCCTTTGAGCAAAGACAATGAAAAACGTTACAACAGTGGCTCGCTAGAGCAGCTCTTCAATTTTCAACGAAGAAAAAAGATGAAATCGACTATAGACACTTCACCGAAAGGTGACAAACACGTCACTATGACTATACAACAATTCTCCTCACAATTATACAATGAATCTCTGAAAAAGATATTGGAAGATAAAGTGATTGTAAAGTTTTTGAGTGGGAAAAACCGAGAGGTTCGGTTCAAGAATTTTGTTACACAAGGAAAAACTATAAAGAAGAATTTATTTCTTCTTTTTTATTGTGAAGTAATTATGGTGTGTGGAGCGTGTAATAGATGGCTTAGATTGAGTTTGGGCAGCTTTAATTCTAGTTCGTTGGATTCAGTGGTAGATGGAGAGTTGGGATCTTCTTGAAACGTGTCTCGATGCATTCACAGCCTACCGTCGGCCTATATTTCACTGCACAAGGTTGAAGACTAGAGGGGAGCCATTGATTTGTTGAGCAGCGGACGGTTACAAATCCTCCTGCATATTAATGGTGCAGGAACTATTGCAGATTTAATTTAAAGGACAACGTTTAGGTTTAATCTTGACCATTAGATCGCAGGAGATCTGATGGTCCGAGTTGTATAGTGGGGACAAAATTGAAACTTCACATTTTTAACAGTTTACAAGTAGCGTTAAACGATTGAAGAAACAACCCAAACCACTGGACCTAGAACTCGCTGCGTTCGAGTCCTAGGTTTGGAATTGGGATCCGCTGGGTCATAGATCATGCCTGTAGACCCGGGACTCAATTTTTATTTATTTATTACATATATATATATATATACTCTTTTAGTTTTAAAATTACTAATGTAAACTTAAGTAAAAACTGCATATTATGTTTGAAGAAGAGAACAGAGGTTTGAATAAACAAATCCCCATATAACTTTTAAAAACCAAAAACCAAAAAATTTGAAGGGTCCGCACTAAACCCTGATTCCGAAAAATTCACGGGTCCAAATCGCAAGCCTGTAGACCTTTGGTTCCCAAAACTTCACATGTCCAAACTGCGAACCTGGGACTCACGGGTCGCGGGGTCCGTAGGCCAGGTCAGTATTTTTAACTATTGAGGTGGCCAAAGAGCTGGGTAAACAACCTAATGGGCTATTAATACAACGATTTGAAAGTCAAAACAATATGCAACCCTCTCCCGGAGAGGCCCAACAGTTCAAAATACAACCCAGTAATTTTTTTTGTTACAGAAACTCAACCTGATGACCCACCAAAAAAAGAGAAAAGGGGGTGGGGGGACAGAAACTCTCTATAGAAGAGAATGTTGAAAAACAACGCACGGAGCTTAGAAAAATAAAAAAATGGCATATTTCTATCGGAATTTGGCGAGTGAGAAAGAACTGAAAGTATTAACTAAGAAGAAAATGGCAAAACTGAAAAAAGTTGAGAAGATAGCACCACCGATGGATCCGAAATTGAAAGTTGTTGTTGTTAACGATATAACAGAAGCATAACAGATACAACAGCTCGGCAAAGGCATGGGACTAAAGTCGAACGCTCCGACAACTAAACTAGAAGGAACCATAGATCAGATGGAAGTCAGAGATCGGTAATGCTCCTGCCGATTGAAACTACTAAATCAGTCTGAAGGGGTTGACAAAGTTACTAATTAATATTATCTCCTACAACATACACTGTTACTTTGAAGGAAAAAAGGCTTGCTTTGATCAATTGTTTTTCATGTTGAAACTAATGTGTTACATTTTCTTCTTATAGAAGAAGAAGACGAAAAACTGTCGTGGATGGAAAGGAATCGTGGCATAAGTTGTGATCCTTAAGTTTTAGGGATCACAATCTTATTTACATATATTTAATTCTTTCCATCCTAATCCATCATAATCGTGGCAGTTACATATATTTAAGTTGGTCGTCGGGTCTTCGATGCCCAACTTATCTAATGTCTCATGGAACACCTATCTTGTAACTGCCTTTGTCAAGATATTAGCAAATTGTTTCTAAGATTGTATAAAAGGTAGCTGCAAAGTTCCGTCTTCAATCTTTTCTTTTATGAAATGTTTGTCAATCCCAATGTGTTTGGCCCGATCATGCTGGACTGGATCCTCCGCGATACTGACTGTTGTCTTGTTATTGCATATCAATGGAATGACATAGGAAACTGAAAAACCTATCTGAGTAATGTTTTTTTAGCCAGAGTACATTGGTTAACACACGTGCAATGCCTCTAAATTTTGCCCCAGCACTAGATAATGTTATTACCTTCTGCTTCTTGTTGTGCCATGTCACTAGATTACCTCCAACTAAGGTAAAGTAGCCCGAGGTAGATCGCATGTCAGTTTGAATTCCTGTCCAATCAGCATTGGTGTATGAACATATGTTGAGATGGCCATGATTTTGGAACATAATTCCTCTCCCGGTGGTTCCTTTCAAATACCTCAATACCCTCTGTGTTGCTTCCATGTGCTCTACCTGTGGTTGCTGCATGAATTGGCTAATCACCCCCACAGAGTATGCTATATCAGGCCGAGTATGATAAAGATAGATCAACTTTCCTACTAGATATTGATATTGTTCTTTGTTAGTTGGGGTAACATCAGTATCAAGACTTAATCTGTGGTTTGCCATCTTCGGTGTATCAGCTGGTTTGCAGTCCATCAATCCAGTTTCGGCCAGAAGTTCAAGTACATACTTTCTTTGGAAGATGAATATTCCTCTGGTTGATCTCAAGACTTCAATTTCAAGAAAGTATTTGAGTTTTCCGAGATCTTTCATTTCAAATTCTTGAAACAAGTGCTCGTGAAGGTTCTGAATTTCTTCACTATCATCCCCAATTGTAACCATGTCATTGACATAGATAATTAGACATGTGGTTAAAGCTCCTTAATGTTTTAGGAATAATGTATGATCTGCATTGCTCTGTTTGTACCCACATTTCTTCATAGCCACAATAAATCTCCCAAACCAAGCATGTGGGGACTGTTTTAGGCCATATAATGCCTTTTTCAACATACATACTTCATCTTTCTGAAACTCATTTAAGAAGCCATATGGTGTCTCCATATATACTTCTTCACTTAAATCACCGTGAAGAAATATATTCTTTACATCAAATTGGTGCCGCAACAAGTTACGATTGGCAGCAACAAAAAACAACACTCTAATGGTGTCGATTTTGGCTACTGAATAAAAAGTTTTTGCGTAGTCAATACTGTATGTTTTGAGTGCATCCCTTCGCGACCAACTGAGCTTTGTATCTTTCAATCGTGCCGTATGCTTTGCATTTGATGGTAAACACCCAACAACATCCAACAAATCTCTTTCCTGGGAGTTTCCGACATGTCACCCATGTTTTATTCTTCTGCATGGCATCCATTTCTGTGTTCATTGCATTTTTCCACTCCATCTGTCCCTATGCTTCGTGAACATTGTTTGGTATCTGTTCAGAATACACTGCCACCATAAATCCTCTGGCTGACTCTGATAAACTTGCCAATGCCAAGTCAACCATGGGATACTTGGATTGACATGAGATATGCTCAGGTTCATACTTCTTGGCAGGTACCTCACGATTACGTCTTGGGGTTAACACAAAACATCCCTCACCCGTATAAGATGTCTCTGTAATATTAGTGGGAATAACAGGAGATATAACAATATGATCACTTGTAAGCTCATCAGAAATTTTTACTTAGGATCCTCAAGTGGAGGTGACACTGGACGTGGTGGACTGGGGAACAAGATAGGCGACTGTACTATATCTTCAACGTCAACAGTTTGAGATGTAGTGGAATTTGTATTCTTACACGTGGACCCAGATGTATCACAATTATGTAATAACCAATTCACTGGATCATCCTGAGTAGTGATCTCCCCCTTATCACTGGAAAGGTTACAGTAAAAATACTTGGATTCAAGAAAGTGACAATCCATCGTGGTAGACATATGATGCGTTTGAGGATGATAACATCGATATTCTCTTTAATGAATGTCATACCCAACAAAAATATACTTGATGGCACACGGATCGAGTTTCGTACACCCAGATTTGGGAATATAAATAAAAACTGAGCATCCAAAGACTTTAGGCGACAGTCCTAAGACAGAAGGAACCTCAATAAAATCGGCCAAAGCCTAAAGTGAAGTGCGGAGTTCCAGACTTTTGGCGGGTAATTGATTGGTCAAATACACGGTTGTAGCAACTGCTTCCGACCAAAAAGTTTGAGGGTTCTTTGAATCAATCATGATTGCCTGAGTGATTTCCAAGAACAACCTATTTTTTTGCTCAGTCGTACCATTTTGTTCAGGGTTGTGTGAACAGGTGGTCTCATGGATGAGACTATTCTTCAGAAAGAACTGGGTCATTGATCCATTGTCCGAGCAAAGTATGTGAATATGCTACTAAAATTGCATCTTAATCATTGAATAAAACACAACAATTTTTTGAGAAACCTCTGATTTGTTGTGAAGAAAATATACCCAAGTCATTCGGGTGCAGTAATCAATAAATAATAAGAAATATCGATAGCTATCCGAGGAAGAACCTGGAGCAGGTCCCCAAACATTGGAATGAACCAGAGAAAATATCAAACTAGTACAAGTATTATTCAACAAATAAGAAGTACGATGAGTTTTGCCAAACAATAAGTCTCACAATCAAACTTTTTATGCTTTGAAAATAAATGTGGAAGCAAAAGTTTGAGATAACCATCAGACGGATGTCCAAGACGGCGATGCCATAGCCAGTGCTGTCGGGCAAAAGAACTGGAGACCATCATACTACTGCTTGTCTGACTCACACCATCAATATAGTACATGCCATCTCGCTCAGTACCATGCCCAATAATCACCCACGTCTGAAGATCCTACAATAAACAAAATCGGGGATAGATGAGAACGCAAAAATTTAGTTCTGCAGTAACATGACTTACAGACAATAATTTGTAGGAGAGAGACGGAACATAGAGACAGTTCTATAGTGTGATATCCAGTGACACATGAACGGAACCCCTACTAGCAATAGGGGATACCTCCCATTGGCCGTATGAATAAGCTTCTTGGTGGGAGCATACAGCTGAATCAAATCTGAAGCTATGTTTGTCATAGTATTCGTAGCCCCACGATCAATGAGCCATTAATTAGTACGGGAACTGGGTGAGGTATGGCTTGTGTGCTGTAGGAGTTGCTATAAAATTAGTTTCAGGCTCAAAATCTAAACATCTGGGGCTAAAATACTTGAGTTTAGAAAAACTGGGTAATTTATGGGATTTTTGAGAGGAGGAGGGTAAAATATGGGATTTATGTTGAGTTTGGGGGCGTAACAGCAAATTTGGATTGTCTGGGGGGGCCATTTGGAGATGTTGTGGAGTTCAAGGACGAGCTGGAAAATTCGGGGAGCTTTTCGGAAACTCCAAATTCCTGGAGGGTGTTTCTGTAAAAAATGGTGAAGCCTGGGGACTTTTTGGAGAATGAGAAAAAACAGAGGGTCGTATCACACGACGTTGAATCTCTAAGGGCATATCTGCAATATGCATAAGAGATAGAAGAAAAAATGGCAACATATGTTCAATGTCTGTCAATTTGGTAGGGTTTCTACCTGGAATCGGTGGAGACTCTCGATTTTCAGGCATTCCCGTCACTACTCTGCCAAACGCTGGGGTTTGGCCGTCGCCGCCGTTGGTTCAGACTTCCGAGTTTCCCGTGGTGGCTGCAGCTGCCCCCCCTCCGATTTTTGACCTTGAAAAATCAGTCTGGGTATCTGATGGTTTTGAAATACTTTTCAATCGTATGGCCCGATTTCTCACACCATGCACACCAAAGCTTGGTTTTATTGATCTCAGGTACACAGGGTGATGATTTGGCCCCTGTTTTTGCCATATCTTTAGCCACCTGCCAACACTTAGGAATAGAGACAATATCCAAAGATGCAACGAATATTCCATGTTCAGAAAGTATATGTGAATACGAGATAGAATTAGCAATATTATGATGATGAAAAATATCAGGAGAAAAATCATATCCGTTTGGTGGAACCCCTGCATTGCTGCGAGTGGTCCTTCTTATAGTAATATCATGGGCAAGAATATCAGTAGGGGGAGTAGAAATATTAGTGAGAGGAGTAGTGTCACCTGAAGAAGAAGATGGAGGTGCTCCCGGAGTCGAAGCAGGCAATGAACTTGGGCATGAGACAGGTGTAGGTGGCTCTGAACCCTCTCTAGTCTATTCTCTCCTCTACCATTGAGTATGAGGATAGTATCTCCTATATACCAACGATGGCCCCCCCTGTCTTGGAATCTTGCTCTCTACTGTACCCGACTCACTCATCGATAAAGGTTAAGAAATGTCTCCCACTCGTACTATCACGTCTCCCCTCTTATAAATACTACTCGCATCTTTACTACTATTCTCGCCCTCTCGTCGTACACTATTAGACAGCCTTCAAGGGTGAGTAGGACCCCTGTTAGAAGTACGACTCATGCTCCCAAAATGTAACATCCATATTCACAAACAATCGCTGCTCAATCGAACTCCATCACACATATTCCTTTTGGATCAAAGATTATCCTACGAACACACTCTTGATAGATCTCGGATCCAACTTGCCAACCCATGTCCTATTATCCTGTACAAAACATACATAACCAAAGGTTTTCAACTGAATAGTTTCGCCTTTTGTACCATTCCAGATTTGAAATGTATACATCCAATCTAACACTCGAGATGGTATCCGGTTAATCAGGAATGTGGCTGTAAGAACTGCTTGTCCCCATAAAT
>JAOWBN010002533.1:0-11316 GCA_028565015.1 Pinguicula moranensis | reverse complement strand
CAAGGAAGACACACTTTAGGGATTTGGGATCTAATTTACCAGACTTGGTGTGAGCATACGCTGCACAACCAAACACCTTTATATGGATCAGATTCTCGTCTCTTCTGGACCAAAAAAATTTCAGGGTTTGAAAGTCTAGTGCATATGAGGGGCTTCTATTAATTAAGTAGGCAGCCATACTCAATGCCTCTCCCCAAAATGATTTTATCAAACCAGAGGTGATGAGGAGACATCTAACTTTATCAAGCAATGTTCTATTCATGCGTTCAACTACTCCATTCTGCTGAGGAGTATGTCTAACTGTCCCATGTCTATACCATAAACAGAATACAGATTATCAAACAAGGAATTGCAAAACTCAAGTCCATTATCTGTCCTTAAGTATTTAATTTTGTTATCAGATTGATTTTCAATTAAAGTCTTCCAATCTCTAAATCTTTCAAAAATTTGATCTTTAGATTGTAATAAGAAAACCCACACTTTCCTTGTAAAGTCATCAACAACAGATACGAAATATTTGTTTCCACCATGAGTAGGCACAAATTCAGGACCCCACAAATTAGCATGCAAGTACTCTAATCATTGTTTAGATGTATGTAAACCTTTAGGAAATTTAAGTCTATGGTGCTTTCCTAACACAGATTTCACAAAAATTTAAGTCACAAATAGCATGCTTCCCTAGACTTCCTAAGGAATGTAAGTCAACCCCTTTTGACTAATGTGTCCTAACCTTAAGTGCCACAATTTAGTGTTTTCAGAATCACATACTGCAATTGAACAGTATCAGTTGCACCAAAATGTTTGTCTTCAAGAAAATACAATCTGTTTTTACTTTTAGCAGTTAGAATAATTCTGTCACTTTTAAAAACCTTTAAAACACCATTTTCAGCATGAAACGTGCAACCTGATTCTTCTAATGGCCCCAAAGAAATAAGATTTCTCTTAAGATAAGGAATGTACCTAAAATCTGACATACAAACTAGTTTGTTATCAGACAGTTTCAGATTTATTTCTTCAGTACCTTCTACTGAACAATTAATATTTACCATGTACACTATCCCTTTCTTAGAATTATCTAGATTTGAAAACCATTTTTCATGAGGGCTCATATGGAAAGTGCATTATGAGTCAAGTACCCAGTCATTACATACAGAAGAGTCAGACACATTTAAAGCTTCACATAAGTGATCAGAAACAAACAAAACTTATGGAGAGTCCTCTTCAACATTTTCCAAAGTTGCAACATTAGATTCTTATTTCTTTTTCTCTTTGTTTTTCAGCTTATAACACTCTTTGATTACATGTCCTGTTTTCTTACAGTAATTACATAACAGGTTATCCTTAGATTTCTGGTTCTTGTTATGACTATTGTTATTCTTTTTATTGTGTTTAAACTAATTCTGATTATCTTTGTTATTAGATTCTACATTATTTGTATTCACAAACAGAGCATTTGATTGTTTCCTAGCTGTTCTCAACTCTAGTTCCTTAGATTTAAGACCAGACATTGTTATCTATATTTCTGGAACAACACCAGAATATTGCAGAGCATTTTTAACAACAAAATAATCTTCATTCAGAGAGTTTAATAAAATCATAGCAAGACTAGCATCATCTAAGTCATGTTTTGTTCCTTTTAATGCTTAATTAAGTTTGAAGAATTCATCAAGATTTTCATCAATGGACCTAACAGAGTCCATTTTAAAAGAAAAAAGAGCACCTCTTACAAAAATTAGATTTATATGTGTTTTTGAAGCATACATGTTATTTAATTTGTTCCATAGATTTACAGGATCTTCATCCCCGTCTACTTTTCTAAGCACAGAGTCTGATAGATTCAGAATAATCAAGTTGTAGGCCTCTTCCTTTATTTCAGCTTCTCTTTTCTTAGCATCCTCAGACTATTTAGTCTTATCTGTGAAAAGTGCATAGTGTACCTTATTATGTGATAATAGTGCCTTCATTTTCTTACTCTAACTTTTGAAATCACTCTTTCCATCAAACAGGTTTATCTCTTATTTTTGTAGTCATTTTTTACAAAGAAGACAACTTATAGAATAGATCACGGATGAAATTAGCAAAGACACAGTCAAGAGCTATCACACAGTGACAGGTTTTCACAAATCACTCAAAATAGATGCACACAATAGGCTACAAGCCTTAGCACAACAAAGGCGATAAGCCTTACACGTTGGAAAGCTATTTAAATAGGCGACAAGCCTAAAAGATTATCAAGACTGTAACAAGCCTCAGAAGCAGTGGCCACAATTTTTAGGAATTAAACCAAAGCTCTCAGATTTCAAATCTGAGAGTGCATGCAGCGGAAATCTAAGTATAAGTGCGTTAAGAAATAGTAAGAAGTTTACTACCCTAACGCTTGTTAGGGGTGCAAGATAAGCTTCTTGCCTAGCCTTTATAACAAGTCGCATGATCTTCAACAGACGGCTGGATCTCCTCAGATCTGGCCAACCTCGCTATAATACCACTGTTGGAATTTATATTCGACTTGTCTTGCACACTTAACACACAATTAGTAACTTCTTGTAGATATTTAGGAACTTTAAGAAATAAAAGTATAAAATCGAAGAACCAAAGTAAGGCCCGTGGTTCACCGGGAATTGCTTTCCGACTACCTCCACGTTGAGATCCAAATGGATGCCCACGCTGCTTATATTGATATTCAACCAAATAATAACAAAGTTCTCCACAACCACACTCGAAAAATAAGAAATGCCTCAAAGAGATCTAAAACCGACCAGCAAACACTCTTGCCGGAAGATAACGACTAATAGTCACTAGATCTAAAGATTCCACCGAATATATCCGTCGGAATACACAAACAGAGGCCGGAAACTAGATGTTCACGTCAGAACTCGTAGAGAGAGTCGAGAGATTTCTTACAGGAGAGGACAAAATAGAAGTTGAATTGTTGCATTTTTCGAGACCTTTTTGCTTATATATTTCTTCAACTTTTCATCTTGACCATCGGTATCATTCTTGCCATTGCTCTTGTACTGCACGATCTTCTTACACGTTCGGCGAACCAGATCAACCCATAGCACCCTTTGATATTAATCGTCAGATCATGATAGTAAACGAACGGCAGAGATTATAAGTGCTACAATCGAGTAACTGACATAATTTTGTCCGTTGGATCATTTTTCACACCCACGGCTCAGATTCAACTTTGCCAGTATCGAGATAATCATGCAAGTAATCGTTGGATCTCATAATAATCAGCGATCAAGATTCATTTATAGCATAGACACGGATTGCAAATATCAACCATCAGATTCAAATTGAACGCATCAGATAGCACCACGTGTCACACCTAGATAACTCAGATAAGATAAAATATAGACGGCCAAGATCACTTCATTAAGGGCATGCTAGTAACTTCACTTTTCACAGTTTACCATACGGCTGTTCTTTAATCCAGGAGATAAGATTCCATTTGAGTGCCCTACATTCCCTCGTTCCTGAAGCATAGTTATCACGTTACAACGTTTTTCATAAAAATAGAAAAATTCAAAACTAAAATACATGAAAACCACACTACCTTGTTAACATATTGTTCAAAGATGGCCAAGTCAAATGTTTTCTTCCCATGCCCACCTCTATTTAACGTTCCCTTCGAAACTTCTGCCCTCTGTACAGTTTGACCATCCGCTACCACATCTTCCGTCTTATTATCCTTCTTCCTCCCAAACTTAGAATCATAAAACATCTTAAATTCCTAGATAGAGCGCTCAACACAAAACTTAATATCATAGACTATTGAACAATGCAATTGGTTTATCTAGTATGATTGGACAACACCGTGGAGATGAGGATTTGGATAACAATATCCAAGCAAACCAGCATCAGCTTCATCTGATGAGTAAAGAAGAAATAACTGACACTAGCCAGATTAAGTCACATCCGTTCGATCCAAAATGATCGAACAGTTGGAGTGGTTGTTCACATGAAGAATCGCGTTAGTTAGAAAGTCGTTTTTTTCTGTTTCTAACTTTGTATAAATAGAACGCTGGTGCTCGCATGGTACAGAAAATATCATTTTGAGAAAATACAAAAAAAAATGGTGAACAATTGTTCCCCTGAAAAAATTGTTGTCTCCTTTGTTAAATCTATTATGATCCATAATCACTACACCGATTTCAATATGGTATAAGAGCATGATTGAATAAGTGCGAGTTTGCGATTATTCTGATCCGATTGGTGTATGATTTGGATTCCGATATAGTTACATTACAATTTAGAGTTTTGCTTGATTGTCTGCGCTTGATCGATAGGACGATTTGCTTGAATTGAGATGGCGCGATTGTTGAAGGAAAAAGAGCGTCGACTGAAGCAACTGGAATATTTGATGGAGGAGCAGTCGCAAGTGCACGGATCTGATAGTCCAGGTATGCAGCTTGTCTCTATTCTTCTAACTGATAAGAATTACCTACTGTGGAAGAATGCAATGGTCTCGGCTTTAGAAGCTAAGATGAAAATAGGTTTTGTGGATGGATCCTTGATGATACCAGCGGTGGAATCTTCGTTTTACCTTAAATGACGAAGGGCAAATAGTCTGGTATGTTCTTGGCTGAGAAGCTCTATTTTGTCTGAATTAGTGAAATCTTTCATTTTTATAAATGATGCGTGAAAATTATGGCTTAGTCTGGAGCACAGGCTGGGAAAAACGAATCTGCCACAGTCATATGAATTGAAAAGGTTAGTTGCATTGAGTCGGCAAGGGAATGTATCTGTGTGTGAATTTTTTGGTAGATTGAAGAAGGCATGGGACCAATATGAATAGATCCGGCCTATACCATAGGCAAATGGTGAACTGGGAGATTTATTAAAAAAAAAAATAATAATGAGGACAAAGTGATTGAGTTCCTCATGGGATTAAGTGAGATATATGAGTCTGACATAAGTTAAATTATCAATTATGATCCACTGCCACATATAGATAAGGTCTATAATTTGATTGTAGCTGCAGAGAAGCACAAGTAAGTGAGTATGAACATTATAGCTACATCCGATCCTATAAATTCAGCCATGATGACAAAGG
Organism: Pinguicula moranensis; assembly: GCA_028565015.1. Lineage (NCBI taxonomy): Eukaryota > Viridiplantae > Streptophyta > Magnoliopsida > Lamiales > Lentibulariaceae > Pinguicula > Pinguicula moranensis. The sequence goes on along the minus strand of JAOWBN010002533.1, from coordinate 6,257 downwards.
GATCAAGTGAGGGTTGATGGAAGAGAGATGGAGCATCTAAAACCAAGTCGGGATTCCAGAAAGTTGATAAGCGGCTTTTATTCTACACTCACTGTGAAAGGCGTGAACATAAAGTAGATACATGTTTTAAGAAGAATGGATATCCAGATTGGTACTAGGAATTGAAGAAAAATGGCAGAACCTATAACAAAGCGAATCAAGTTCACACTGATGGGGTTGGATGTGGCAGTGATACTCCACTTGATTCAAAAGGAAGTGAGAAAGCACAGCTGTTGCAGCATATCACGATTGGAAAGGAGGTTGTTAGTCATCAGGAAAAGAACTTGGTCAACATGGATTACTTTGGTGATTTTTCAGGTACAACCATCTTATCAACTCTTAATTTGATGCAGCCCGATGAGATATCTTATGAAGACTGGATTGTAGATACAAAAGCTACTAATCATATATGCACAAATTTTAGCATGCTAAGCAATCACAAGTCTTGTAAGAGCTTGATGCTAGTTTGGTTACCTGATGGAAGCATAAAGAATGTTATGTGCACTGGTGATGTGAAACTATGCTCTTCTATGACCCTTGATTCTTGCTTATACTTGCCAAGCTTCAAGTATAATATTTTGTCAGTAAAAAAATTTGTCCAAGAGTGGAAATGCCTGCTTCAATTTTCTGCCTAATAGCTGGTTGGTACAGGATCTTAAAACTTTCAAAGTGGTAGCAGCTGGAGCTGTACATAATGAATAAAGCATCTTTTAACCCCGGGTTCATCAACAAGATGCAAGCTGTGCACTCACCATTATTGCTTTCTGGTGCACTTGTTTTTCAGAATACCTTAGCCTTGAATAATGGGAGTGTTGTTAACTCTGTTTGTGACCCCAGATGTATTACACAACAGACTAGGACATCAATCTATTGATGTACTAGTATGCCTCAATGAGTTTGGCATTTCTACTGAAATGAGAAATAAATTTGCTTTGTGTGAAGTTTGTCCATTGTCTAAATAGTGCAGGATTCCATATCCTGACATTATGATGGTTTCTGCTAACTACTTTGATCTTATTGACATTGATGTCTAGGGACCATATAAAAAACCTTCCATAAACAACTATAACTACTTCCTGACAATAGTAGATGATAGAAGTAGGTATACATGGCCATATCTCTTCCGATTTAAACATCAGGTGTCATCGTTGATTCAAGATTTTCTTAAGCTGGTCCAAACGCAGTACCAGTGCATGTGAAGGTGGTACAAACTGCTAATGGGACCAAGTTCCTCAATGAAAAGTGTGCAACTTTATTAAGTTCTCTGGGAATTATACATCAGAAAACTTGTCCTTACACCCCTCAACAGAATGGCATAATGAAGAGGAGACATAGGAGGTTGATGCAAATTGCCAGAAGCCTCTTGATTCATTCCAAGCTGTCAAAGGCGTTCTGCAGTGAGTCAGTTTTAACAGCCACCTATCTGTCGAATAGATGGCCAAGCAAGATGCATGTATGGAAGTCCCCTTTTGAAATCATCAATAGATACAAACCAGATCTCAGCAACTTAAAAGTATCTGGGACCTTATGTTTTGTAGTGAACAATGGTCCAATGAGAGACATTCGATCACAGGTCTTTGAAGGAATTTTTGTGGGATATTCTCCTGTGCAGAAGGGATATAAGGTGTATGTTCCAACACAATGGCAGATTATTATGTCCAGAGATGTGGTTTTCCATGAATCAGTCTTCCCTGGATCCCCATGTTCATCAGATTCATTGATCCAACCAGCACCATTTATAGGTCATAATGATGGTCATGATGATATTGTGAGAGGTTTATTGCCTACTATAGTTGTGGATGATGCAACCACACACCCTGTCCAGACTATGAATGAAGGAATAACATCACCTGATGCTACATATGAGATGCCAAAACTGCACAGTAGCCCAGTGACCAGTGCTCCAGCAGCTCCTAATGCTAATGTACCTGTAGTACCAACATTGCTTCAGAGGAGTCAAAGGGACAAGAAACTAGTCACATTGCTTGAAGACTTTCATACATCTTTTGTGTGTTCATCACTACACGACTCTGCTTTAGCACCTTTGGATAGTACATGTCAATTCACAAACAAGCATCAAGTTTTTATGGGGAATCTCTTCGCAGTTTGTGAGTCCAAGTCTTATAATCAAGCACGAGCTAATCAATATTGGATTGATGAATTGAACACAGAGCTGCAGGCTTTAGCATACAACGAAACATGGGATTTGATAGAGCTGTCAGTAGGAAAGAAAGCAATAGGTTCAAAGTGGGTGTATAAAGTTAAATGCAGGCCAGATGGTATCATTGATAGGTACAAGGCTCATCTTGTAACGAATGGGTATACTCAAATCGAGGGAGATGACTTCAATGAGGTTTTCAGTCCGGTTGCAAAAGTGATAATAGTCAGATTGGTGTTTGCCATAGCAGCTTCTAACTGCTGGAGTGTCCAGCAGCTTGATGTGAACAATGCATTCTTGCATGGTTCATTGGATGAGGAGGTGTATATGCATCCACCATTAGAGTATACACAATCTAAGAAAGGGCAAGTTTTTCGGTTGAAGAAATTTTTATATGGGCTTAAACAAGCTTCGAGACAGTGAAATCTAGAATTTACCTCAAGTTGCATCAGTTTGGATTCACGCAGTCTGCTCATGAACATTGCCCCTTCACCATGCACACTGTCCAGAGTAGCATGGTTTTATTGGTATATGTTGATGATGTTTTGTTGACTGGTACAAATGAGGGTGAATCACAAAAGGTGAAAGCTTACTTGGATGAGGCTTTTAGCATCAAAGATCTCGGTGAACCAAAATACTTTCTAGGCATGGAAATAGCTCGTTCCAATGAAGGAATTAATATCAACCAGCGCAAATATGTGAGGGACTTGTTGCAGGACGTCAGTATGCTTGATTGTGTAGCCACTTCCTTTCCTCTTCCGTGCGACCTTAAGTTTGAAGCAGTTGATCGAGACACTTCTCCAGCATATCATAACCCGGATAAGTATAGGAGGTTAGTTTGGAGGCTGCTCTACCTGAACTACTTGCGTCCTGACATTACTTATGTCGTGTAGCAGGTTTCACAGTTTGTTCATGAACCGCATGATTCACATTGGCATGCTGCGGTCCATGTCTTGAAATATTTGCCTGGCCAGTCTACTTTAGGCTTGTTCTACTCGAGTTCCCTTTCACAGCAACTGATTGTTTTCAGCGATGCCGACTGGGGAAATTGTAAGACCACTAGGCGGTCTCTGATTGGATATTGCATTTTCCTGGGTTCTAGTCTGATTTCCTGAAAATCCAAGAAGCAGACCACGGTCTCCTGCTCTTCTGCAGAAGCCGAATGCCGGGCCAAGACAGTGGCAATTCGTGAATGCAAACAAGAGAGACTTCGGAGGGTTCAGACAGATGGTGGTGGACGGGAAGTGCAGATGGCTGTTATTCAGCTCTTCTGCTTACTCTGTTAAACTTTCAACACTTAGACGGACAGAACATGTGCCGAAACCCACACCGGCAAAGGTATGGGGTACGATTGCACCGCAGCGTGTACAAGTATTTGCATGGAGACTCTTACATGAGAGAATAGCAACAATAGAAAACTTAGTCAGACGAGGTTTGAGGATCAACAACATGGCACAGATGTGCGTTATGTGTGGGAAAGCCCGGGAATCTATCTCGCATCTATTCCTTTCCTGCTCAAACGCCTGTGCACTATGGGACAATGTGTGCTCGTGGTTTGGTGTGGTGCATGAGCCAAGTACTGATATATCCAGTCACTTTGAGCATCATATGAGTCATACAAGAAGTAAACCAGGTTCGGAAGTATGGAAAACTATATGGTTATCTACAGTTTGGTCGCTATGGCATGAAAGGAACACAATAAGAAATTATGCAGAATCAGTTTTAGCGGATCCACTCGATTGGGTGAAGATCAACGTGTGGCAATGGATATCAAACAGAAAAATCCCTTCAGAGGCGCTACCATCACAGATTGGATCAGAGTTCCTTGGTTATATTGCTCCTTTCAGTTCAATAGATATCTGGCAATTTAGAAAAACCATTAGTTATTCCTGATTATAGAACATGGGATCCTCTGTGAGGAAAACCAACTGATGTACGGAGCACCTTTGTTTTCGTTTTGATTTTGATCAATGAAAGTTTAATTAACAAAAAAAAAGATGAAATGTGAACAACTCCCTACAAATCTTTGTGGTGTCCGATTATAATGCACATTTTTATTTAAACTATCTTATTTGTCACCTTTCCATGTAGGACACCAACATCTTTCACTGAAAAGTTTGATAGAAACTAACCATTTATTTCTATCAATTTATTATTTTTTCTATTCCATTGAATAAATATTGAGAAATCTTGTGTATCCAAATTATATATAATATATTGTAGTAAAATATTTTAAAAAATTACCTAAAAAAAGTTTTTTTTAAAAATTAGTTAAGATACTTCAAATATTTTACGATATGATAACATTTTTTTTGTGCTTCCAAGGAGGAGAACTTATGGGTGCGTGCAACTTCACATAGGAGGAAATTTGTCGGGAATATATGTAAATAATCAGGTACGGGAATATGAGAATTAGGAGTAGTAGAGCTATACTGCTATAGTAAAAGGGCCGGTGCAGTATTTATTTTAACTATTTTTTTGTAAATTACTTTTATTTTAAAATTATTTAATTATATGACCGTGCACCGTGCTGGCTAACAAAACGTGGGTTGTGCTCATCCCTACACCTAAACACATGTTTGGTGTATAAATTTGTATGCATTCAGGCTTGCTCGCCTAAAGCATTTATGTTTTTCTCTTGCACCGTTAGGTAGGGATAAAACCATATGATTGAAATTAAAAAAAATTTAACCTTTCACACTGTCAATTACACACGAATACCCTATAATAAAATACAAAAACATAAAAGACTTTTTGCTTATAAAACACATATTGATAATAAATATAAAATTATGCAATATAACATCTAAGGATATGTTATTAGAGAGTATAATAATAATTTAAATAATTAAGTCAATATTAATCCGATATTATTTCAAATAGCTACTAAATGTAGGAATGCAATCCAAAATCAGTTTATGGCAACTTTGGTATCTAAATTTCGAAGCTTTAATATGTGTAGAACATGGTGGGTGGACAAGGCACAGCCGAACTGTTAGGTTTTTAATTTTTGGACCCGACCCGCACCATATTATTGGTATGATATGGTCCGCTTTGGGCCGAAGAGATCACGATTTTGTTCTCAAGATTTTACCCCAAATAAACCTCATACCAATTAATGTGATGTTCTACTATATAAACCTATCATTTTTTTTTTGTTGCAACCTGTGTTGGACATTTGTGAGGAAACATCAAAAAATGTAGTTGAGGAAACATTGCCTTCGTACAGGCTGCAAACTAGTTTCCTCTGTCCCATCCCATGTAGTTGGGGAAACATCCAAAAATTCCAACATCAGCCAAATATTAAATTAAAATTACAGTGATAATTGAATTCTTGATCATCACCAAGTCGTTGTTGGTTGTCCCAAATACATCACATGCATGTTTAAATATTGAAAAAAAAAACTATATGGAAGGAAAAACCGATATTCTATATGTATCTATGAGAATAGCGCAACCGTTTTTTAAATTATCCATCCTACTATTGAGAAGCAATAATCTATATGCCATTATTCTTGGTAATAGTACAGTGATGAAGACCAACCAGTAAACATAGCACGAGGTAGACTCGACTCGAGGCTGGCGATTTTACATTTTTATTTGGATTTTTTTTTTCTATGATGTTAATAAGAAATCACCGTTTCATTTTCATTGATGTTGTTCATTCAACTTCAATTATTTAAAAATAATAGAAAATTATTAATTCTGAACAGCAAAGAAATGCTGCCACTGAAAATCATTAATCAATAACACGGGCAGTCGGCACCAGCAAGTGTGCTGAGTCAAAGATGGGGAGGCCCCTGTTTTCTAAACCACCTCTTTTCCAATCCAAACTCCTCTGTTTCTCCCTGTTGTACCTCTTATCCTCCCTTTCTGCAGCCATCTTCTTCTCATTCTCCGCCACGAAATGCATTTTCCGGTCATCCCCATTCGACCCTATGCAGGGAAATTTATTCTCTTACCCTCCATCTTACGGAGAACACAAGCATGCGATTCCGATCACCCGATCATCCTGCGAATCCCCTGTTTTCTTCTCAGGTATTTAAAAATGACAAAACAA
>JAOWBN010002523.1:0-11317 GCA_028565015.1 Pinguicula moranensis | reverse complement strand
ATTCCCCTTGGCACTGACTGGGCAGCAGAGACTTACTATGGAGAACCAGCTAGAAAGTTTGGTTTAAGGTACATTGAATACAAAATCAATCCGACTGAGAGCTCGTTGTACTACGAATACGCCAAGGATGACCCCGTTCTGATCGATCCGGCAAGCATTGCAAACAAGGGATGGGAGTTTACAAAGAAAATCTACCTTGACCATCAAAGTGTGAGATTGAATCTTGGGAGGTTTCGAATGCACTTGCTTCGTTCATACCGCTACACCCGAAGTCGAAAACGAAACGATGGGTATTTGCATACTGTAAGTTGAATAATATGAAACACATTCTTTAGGGAAGTCCCACGCTATTGTATGCCAGTTCTAAACTGGCTGTAAAGATTTGTTGTTTACTGTCATTTTGTACATGATAGAGGAAAATACTATTGAGCATCTTTTGGGTACATACTTAAGAAAGATACATCATTGTTTGGCTTAAATTTTGTGATAAGGAAGGAGATCTTTTCATAACTTGCTTGCACGCATTAACCTAGTGTCTGGTTTTATGGATTGATAAGGATGTAAGATGTGGACACTGCTTCTAGTCAGAGAGAAACATGGTTTGTTTTTCATTTGAGTTATGAGTTTTTCATGAATCATTCCACTTGGCTGTTTCAAATGGACTATTCAATGCTTCCACAAGTTTGGAATTTAGTAACGATCTATATTTCCAGATCTTCTCAATTTGTAAGAGAATACCAATTGGGAACGTTTCCTGAAATCACAAATAAAAAACATTCGAAATGGAAGGTAAATCTAGAAGACCTCACTTTTGAATCATTTGTTTACATGGGAATGGGTTCATAGTCATGTTACCTAATCTCTACGAACCTGTCATGCAATAAACATTCGAAATTCTTATCAACTTGTCTCCACAAGCACATGCCATGTCTTCTATTATCTGGTTCGAGTCAAAGCAAAATCCATCATCTTTTTTCTAGTGGACAAATGATTATAAAGCCAGCGTTTCGTCGACTTGGTCGAGGAACGAACCGGAGGGGGTGGGGTCCTAGCTTTCCTGGATTCATTTCCACCTGCAGAAAGAAACAAGTGAAACTGTCATAATTCGCAAGGATGACAACAGTTGGAGAGCCAAACAGAGTTCCTTGTAGAACTGAAAAAAGGTGGTATTAATGAAATGACTTGTGATTTGGGGTGTTAGAATTGTATTAATGTTACTCACATGAATCAGTTGAAATCCCACCAAGCGAATATCGCCTAGACCTTTCTGGTGGTGGTATTCCAGACTCCAGTAGTGTTGATGAGATGGGTGACTTAGCATCATGTTTCGGATGCAGAGTCGTTGGGTGCAGCTGGTTTCTGCTGATTCCTGCAATTTGCGTGAAATTATACGTATAGATCAAGAATCAGTTGGAAGAATGCCTTGGTATGAATTTGCACGTGGAGAAGAATTTGTGTTGAAGTTTAAATCTCAAACTCAGCAGTGTGGAGAAGTTGCTGCTACATCCAGCTGCTGCCTTGAAAAGTGCCTGGAGAAGTCATTTGATGAAGGCGAAAATGAAGAAAAGAAAACAGAGCTATGATATGAAGGAAGTCTCATGAACGGAGTAAAAGACGTGAAAGACGAAAGCGCGAGTTTATTAGTTATACAAATATATGTGTTAGACCACGGAGGAGTGGATTGACATGTAATCGACAACACAGAATTGTATAGCGGCGTGTGTCGTGTGAGATACGCTTTAGTTAGCATAAAAACGTTTCTATGGCAGTTGCTAAATTATGTGATCAGAGAAAACAATTGTAGATCTGAAAATGAAAGATTATGAGTTCGAATGAGAAAAATAGGGGAAACTTCTCCCAAAAAATCCTCTCAGTTTTTTCTTCTGATTTTCTTGCAATTCTCTTGATTCATTGTTTCCAGAAGTTCAAGATGGTATCAGAGCAGGATAATTTGCAGCAATTGTGTGAGCGTGATTGTCGTCGTTCGATCTACAGGTGGATGTGTAGGTGAAGACAATTATGACAGATTAGGAACAGAATCTCATAGCCATGCGACTCAAGCAGTGTATGGGTGATCTTTTGGAGGAACAATTGCTGGTACATGGATCTGATAGTCCAAACATGAAATTAGTCTCCATCTTATTGAATGATTCGAACTCTTTAATATGGAGAAGTGCTGTAATTTCACCACTTGAAGCTAAATTGAAGATAGGTCTTGTTGACGGAACTCTTGCTAAACCTGATGAGGATTCGGTTTTTTCCTTGAAGTGGAAGAGAGCGAATAGTCTGGTTTGTTCATGGATTTGAGGATCCATGCAACCAGAGCTAATGAAATCATATGTTTTTGTGACTGATGTTAGAAAATTAAGCTTGACCTTGAAAAGAGATTTGGAGTGACAAATCTTCCGCATATATTTGAATAAAAAGAAGCATTGCTGTGTTGAGGCAAGGAAACATGAATGTCTGTGAGTTTTTTGGGAGATTGAAACTTATATGGGATCAATATGAGCAGTTGAGAACTACATCATATGTTGAAGGAGAGATAGGAAGATAGGGCTATGGAGTTCTTAATGGATTTGAATGATGTTTTTAATGCTGTAAGAGGCCACATAATGAGAATTGATCCTTTACCGGATGTGGACAGAGTATACAATATTGTTGTTACAGTTAAGAAACAAAGACAAGTAAGTATCAACATCACGACTGCAATTGATAACATTAACACTGCCATGATGGCAAAAGGAAATGGATGGAGGAAGGATTCTGCAGGGACAAACAAGGTTGATAAAAGTTCGTTGAAATGCAATCATTGTACTAAGACATGACATACCATCAATGAATGTTTCAAATTAAAGGGATATCCGGAAGGATGGGCAGAAAGGAGACAATTGAAGTGCGGACACTGCACAAAAATAGGACACACTACTGAAAATTGTTTCAAGTTGAAGGGATATCCGGAAGGGTGGTTTGATTCAAAGAAAAATGATAAGAGAAACTTCTCAGGTAATCAAATGGAGTCATCTGAAAGTGCTTATACTCCAATGGATGTTGAGCATGACAAAATCAGCAACCTCTATGAGATGATGGATGCAATGCAGAAAGAATCATAAAAACTATCTAAAGGTAAGAATGTGGTTGATCAATGAGATAAACTGATGATTAATATGGCTCACTTGGAAGACTTTACGGGTATGAAATCTTTCTCCTCTGTCTCTAACATTAAGTGTTATGATATAAACAATCAAGAAATGGATCATAGATACGGGTGCTACAAATCATATGTGCAATGAAGAGAAGATGTTGACAAATTTTGTACTGTTTTCCTAATTTCCTCCGGTATGGTTTCCTGATGGCAGTATAAAGCCTGTAAAATGCATTGGTGATGTTTGATTATCAAGATATGTTTGTCTGAAAACTTGTTTGTAATTGCCAAACTTCAAGTATAATCTTTTGTCTGTCAGGAAGATGGCCTTAAACTTGGGATTGGCATTCTGTTTTTTGCCTAATATGTGTAATGCAGGACCTTAAATCAAAGAAAATTGTAGCAGTAGGAAAGTTGAAGAAGGAGCTTTATGTGTTGAACAAAGAATTGTTTGATGCAGAGACTATAAAATGGGGTGAAGACGCCAGGTTACCTTACCTGAAGTACTTGAAGCACATATATGCTGATTCTTTTGAACAAAATGAACTGCAAAAAATCTATACTGTGTTTACTTCAGATTTGTTACACATCCGCTTAGGCCATTCGTCATTTAATGTAATGAAGAGGTTGCCAAGCAATGATACATTTGCCATCAATAAAAATGTAATAGATGCTTGTGAGTTATGTCCCATGTCTAAACAAAGCAGGACACCTTTCCCTGATAGTGAGCACATACAAAGTAATTGTTTTGACATGATACATGTGGATGTTTGGGAGCCTTACAAGCTTCAATCTATCACACTATGCAAATATTTTCTGACTATTGTGGATTATCACAGTAGGTGCACATGGACTTACCTCTTCATGTATAAAGATCAGGTTCATGGACTGCTCCAGAACTTCTCTTCTTGATGACTGAAACACAATATAATAAGAAGTTAAAACAAATCAGAACTGACAATGGTACAAAGTTTATTAATGTCAGATGTCTGCAGATGTTTCAGGAACATGGAATTATCCATCAGAGGAACTATCCCTATATGTCGCAACAAAATGGATTGGTGGAACGTAGGCATAGTACTCTGTTAAAAAGTATTCTGGGGAGAGGTAATAATCACTGCTACTTATCTTATAAATAGGTGGCCAAGTAAAGTTTTGCAATGGAAATCACCTTTTGAAATACTACATGATTTTTCACCTGATCTGAACAATCTGAAAGTATTTGGATGTGCCTGCTTTGTTTTAGATCTGAGACCTACTAAGGATAAGTTTGATAAAAGGGCCTTCAAAGGAATATTTGTGGGGTATCCTTCAGGACAGAAGGGCTACAAGATATTCATTCCTGAACTCAAGAAAGTTATTACATCTCGAGATGTTCAATTACATGAACATAAGTTCCTTACTACCTCTGCCGTTGATGATTCTGTTCCACTGCCTAACTGTGTTACATTGGCAGATGATGATGTCTTTCCTTCCACATCAATACCAGATGCACACATTCGAGTATCAGAAACACATGATACCCTACTAGATACTCAAGCAGTACCAGATACTTTACCTGATGTAGATAGACAGCCTGATTTAGTACAATCTGATTTAGTACTGCTAGCTTCTAATCCTGTGATCACTGATCAAGTTGCACCCTATCTTAGACATAGTACAAGACAACCTAATGCTCCTTCTTGGATGAAAGATTTCCAAGTCTTTGCTTGCAGACAGAATGATCAAATCTCATCATCACTGTTTAATCCTTCAGTGTGCCTTCACAACAAATATATCTACATTGGTGGAATCAAAGCATTACAATCAGGCAAAGAATGATGCAAAATGGATTACAGCCATGAAGCAAGAACTATCAGCATTGGAAGAAAATAGAACCTGGGAGTTAACTACACTTCCTGTTAGAAAGAAAGCTATTGGATCAAAGTGAGTGTACCATGTCAAATGCAAACCTGATGACACTGTGGATAGATATAAAGCTAGGCTTGTTGCAAAGAGGTATACACAAGTGGAAGTAAAAGACTTTTCTTAAATCTTTAGCCCGGTTGCAAAAGTAGTTACCGTTCACATTTTCTTTGCTCTTGCAGCCTCACATAACTGGTCATCAATTTTATGTAAATAATGTATTTTTGCATGGATCTCTTGATGAAGAAGTGTTGTACATGTACCCTCCTCAGGGTTACACAAAAGCTAAAATAGGACAAGTTTGTCATCTTTTGAAATCCTTGTATGGCCTAAAACAGGCATCTCGCCAGTGGAACTTGGAGTTCACATACCGTCCGACTAGCTATGGTTTTCGCCAATCTTATCATGATCCATGCTTGTCTCCCTGTATACATGTGCTCATTAGCTGTACCTCATAGTTTATGTTGATGATGTGCTCTTGACTAGCACTTCCCTATATGAAATTCGCAAAGTTAAAACCTTTCTTGACAAGGCTTTCACAATCAAGGATTTGGGGGAGGCAAAATATTTCCTTGGCATGGAAATAGCAAGATCATCTGCAAGAATATATATAAGTCAGCGCAAATACAGCAAAGATTTATCGAATGATACTGGACATCTTAAGTGCAAATCTACATCCACTCCTGTGCCAAGTGATCTCAAGTTCTCTGCCATAGATCAAGATGACTCATCACTTTACCACAACCCAGAAAAATACAGAAGGGTGGTTGGCAGGTTGCTATATCTCAATTACACTCGGCTAGATCTCACGTATGCCATTCAGAAGCTAAGACGATACATCCACCAACCTCATGACTCTCACTGGGATGCTGTTCTGCACATTCTCAAATATCTGTCAGGGAATCAGTCTCTTGGACTCTTCTACTCCAGCCAGCCTTCATCGGTTTTAATTGGATAACACCGCTCCACACTGCACACATGCACCCCCTCCGTCGATCATCTCTGATGGCGATGGTGGAGACGGCTCCCCCGGCCCCTGCCAATCAGATACCGGGTGTTGGAAGTCTGCCGGCGCTAAAGAGGCTGGGAATCTCCTAGCAGGCAGCTCCCAAACTGGGAAAATTCCATGGATTGATGCACGTACACTGAGGGAGGATGGTGTAGCCTTTTACTTCATCAACTTTCTGCCTGCGACAACAGAACAGGAATTCCAAAAATTATTTGGCGACTTGGGAACGCTTACAAGTGTCACCTTCCCACAGAAATTAGATAAATTGGGAAACAGATTTTGGTTCGTTAAGTTCAGGCAGATCGGAGAAGGAATTCGAAAGACTCTGGCCAAATTGAACGCAATCAAGATCAGGGAACTCACTATGCGTGCAAATATTATTCGATTCCCTAAAGAGAAGAAAGCTTAAAGCCGTGGGATGGACAAGCGGCCAGCTGCGCCTGTGACTGTCATAAAAACCACCGTCACCGTCACCAATGAGCCCACACCGGATGAAATAGCCTGGCTTAACTAGTGTCTGGTTGCAAATTTGCAGGGCGTCTCACGCGAACAGATAGTCCATGAAATTTGAGGAAGCACGACTTAAAGGATGTTAAAGTATCTCTACTCCTGGGTACTCAGGTACTGATACAGGCGACGTCGGAGACTGAGATGCTATCCTTCACACAGGATCCATCCAAATGGAAACAAGTAGGATTTACCGACTTGCGACAGTGGTCCCCAGATGCGGCCTTGCATCCAAATGATCGATGGCTCTATCTTATTGACGTCCCCGTTCAATGCTGGAATAAACAAATCTTTACTGAGTTGGTTGAACCTATTGTAAAGATGATTCAGGTACAAGAAAGCCATAATGAATTCCAGGACTTTGATTCGGGGAGAATTCTTGTGAGGAAAAAAGAATCAAGGCTCCCTGTCCGGGACCTCAATCTAGTGACAGAGGCTAGAATCTATCCAATTCAGGTTCGGTAGGAACCAAAAGCTTGGCAAAAAGCCCTGGGCATGGCAAGAAAGCAAACACCCCAGTAAGAGAATGCTTTGGATAAGGTAGCATGGCTGAACTCTGTCAAACTGTGCCCTCTCCACCGGTTGAACAGGTACAACAGCAGCTCGTCCTGGTTGAAAATAATTCACTTGAGCTGGAAAGGACACATAGGGCTGAAGCTGAGAATATACTCTGAGTTAAATGTAGTCTCTACCCAGACAACAGATGACCCTCAGGGTTCTAATACTGGGAGTAAGGCATATATTTCCCCCATGAAAGCAGTGGTAGACCCACAAGACCCAACTTCAAAGGAAGACCTTTTATCCAGCCCCAAAACAGATGGAGGTCTAGAGCAAGAAAGATATAGGTTGGAAAACCTGTCCAATAAGTATGCTAAGCGCAGAAAAGGAAACGAAATTATCAACCCCTACATAGACATTTCCTGTCTGTAGGATCAACCTCTTCAGCCGCAGAAAAGGATTTGGAACAACCAATGGAATCCACCTTGCATAGCAGACCGGATGAAGTGGACCTATGGCATATTCAAAACTTGGAGGTAGAGCCATACTGTGGCACTGGGAGATTTTGGTGTCTTATTGATTCTGAAAAGGATCCCGAGAAACTGGAATCTGAGGGCGAGTTGTTGGATGGTAGGATACCCACTGGTAGCAGGAAACGATATGACTTTGAGCCTACTTTTGGTAGGAAAGGATATAATGGATCGCCTAAGACGCTGCGCAGGTCAGCAAGGTTATCAAGGTCACTTAAACAAACCTACAAGAACTAACCCTAGTAGGGTAGTAGGACTGGGAACAACATAAGGGGTGCAAATAGCAAATGGGAAATAAATTAATGTTTTGGAACAACAGAGGCTTAAGGAAAGCCAAGCCGCACTTGAAAAAATGGGTGAGACTACACAATCTGGGACTTTTGGCTATAGCAGAGCCTTTCCAGGAAGAATATAGGATCAACAGACTCTCACACTTCCTTGGTCTCCCAAACTCAACCTCAAATGATGAGTGCCAGGGGAAGATATGGGTATTATGGAACGCTGAAGAAGATTTTCAAGTAGTGAATAAACATGAGGAGGCGCTCACGGGCTTATGGAAGGGTGAAGGAACAGAGGTCATTGTGACCTTTGTCTACGCTAAATGTTATGCGCAGAGGAGAAGGGTCTTGTGGCTATACCTGCAATCTTTAGTGCTAGCTGGACTTCCCTGGATTGTCTTAGGTGACTTCAATGTCCTAAGGTCCAATATGGAAAGAAGAGGAGGAGCCCCGAGAGCAGTCCTTCAGATGCAAGAATTCAATGAAGCAATACAAAGGTGTGCCTTAGTGGATTTAAAACTAAGCAACAAAAAGTACTCATGGTGCAATGGGCAGGCTGGTTTGCAACGGATATGGGCTCAGCTTGACGGAGTCATGGTGAATTCAAAATTCCTAACCTGGAAACCAACTAGCTACTTCACTCTGTTAGGAAGGAAGAACTCAGATCATAGTCCACTTCTTGTGAACATCAATGTGCAGCCAGAGAGTTATGGACATAGACAATTAAGGTATCTGAATATGTGGTCTATGTCTGAGTCTTTCCATTAGTTTGTAGAGGATACCTGGAACTCAGTCAGCGGCCAGGCTAGCCTGAGGACCTTGGGTTTCAAACTTAAGAAAATGAGAGCAACACTCAGGATATGGAACAAGGAACGACGAGTATGCTAATTAATAAGATTAACGTAGTAGCAATTAATGTAAAAACAACTAATTGGAATTTGGGAGAACTGAAAACCAAATCAATGGCCTTGAGAAAGAGGCTGATCGGTTGGAATCTGAACTTCAGAGTCAGTATTCTGAAGATACTTGGGCAGCATATCAGCAGACTAGAACTGAATTAAGTATGTGGAAAAACAGGGAAATAAGTAGGCTTGCTAAAAAAGCATGGCTAAAAAATGGAGACAAAAATTCTGCTTTATTCCATGCTACTATTAAGGTTAAGCAGAACCGAAAATCCATATCCCTAATGAAGCTGCAGGATGGTAGGGAACTGAAGGGGAAACAAGAAATTCATTTAGAGGCTGTTAGGTATTTTGAAAATCTGTTGGCCTGTCCTAATGACACCCTGTTGCCTCCTCAAGACACCCTGGAAAGATTATTCAATCAGAAGCTCTCTGAAGAAGAAAATCAAAGAATCTTGGACACACCAACTGAACAAGAGATTAAAGCTGCCCTCTGGTCAATCCCCAAAGATAGTTCCCCTGGTCCGGATGGATTTGGCTCAACTTTCTTCAAAAGTATTTGGTCCATAATAGGATCATATATGATTGGGGCAGTCAGGGACTTTTTCTCAGGTGCATTACTACAAAAAATATTTGCATCCAACTCTATTACGCTGATTCCCAAGGTTGAGCAACCAAACTCCTTTGATCAATTTCGCCCAATAAGTCCAAGTACTGTGGTATACAAAATCATAGCCAAGGTGCTAGCATCTAAGCTGAAAGTGTACATGCCAGCTCTTATTAGGGAAGAACAAGTAGCTTTTCTGCCCAGTCGCAGCATTTTTGAGAGCATCACTCTTGCCCAAGAGATGATTCATTCCTTGCATAAGCAGCAAAAAGGGGGAAATGCAATGCTTAAACTAGATATGTCCAAAGCCTTCGACATAATAAACTGGAAATTTCTGGAAGCAGTTCTGAGGGCGAAAAGATTTAATGACTATCTAACTAGGTTGCTCCTAAGATGTATCCAAGGGCAATGTTTTTCTGTGCAATTTAATGGCGTATCCCTTGGTTTCTTCAGGTCAGGGCAAGGATTGAGGCAAGGGGATCCTTTATCCCCTTACCTTTTCATCCCGGTATAGAATGCACTCTCTCAGCTAATCATTGAGGCTTTTGATACAGGCCACATATCACATTTCCACCATCCGGTAGGCTCTCCATTAATATCACACATTATGTATGCTGATGATATACTAATCTTTTCAGGAGGTGATGCAAGGTCTATAAGGCGGCTGTTCAGATTGCTGGAGCAATACTATGCCTGGTCTGGCCAGCTTATCTGCAAAGCCAAGTCTAGCCTCTACAAGTCTAAATATATCAGCACTGCTAGGAAACATAATCTGCTGCAGATCATAGGTTTCAGAGAAGGGTAATTTCCAATGGTCTACCTGGGTGCTCTAGTGTGTGCAGGTCGGATTAGAAGACTGGACATAGAACCATTGATTGGAAAAATCAGGCGTAGGATGGAGTGGCTCACTCATGAGCCAAGGAGGACATTTAACTCTAATCCAATATGTCATGACTAGCCTACCTGTGCATATCATGGCTTGTGTCAAGCTGCCACAATGGGCCTCAAGAGAAATAAGAGGACTAATGGCATATTTCTTCTGGGGGCAAGCTGATGGTAAGAGAAAACTGCATTGTAAACGATGGCAGGCTCTGTGCAACCAAAAAATGAAGGGAGGCTGGGTGTAAGAGACCTTGGGGAAGTACAAAAAGCCTTAGGTATGAAGATGTGTTTCAATATGTTGGTGGGAAGGGACCTGTGGTAGCGTTTCTTCACATCAAAATATAATAGATTCGAGTCATTCCTACTGCTCAGCACCAAGCAGGAAGATTCCAAGTTTTGGAAACGGATCATGGAACTTAGGGATGAGGTTATAGAGAATACCAAAGTGATACTACGTAGAGGATCATCCAGTTTTTGGTTTGAAAAATGGTTATCCACTGGGCCTCTGGTTTTAAGAGAAGATCAAATACTGGAAAAAGGGCAATAATATCTGATTTTGCTATAACTGGAGAATGGGATCAACAAAACTTTTACAAGCTGTAGGAGTTGGTTACACCATGGAAATCAGCGCACTTAAACCACCACCACAAGGAACAGGAGATGATATCATCATATGGAAGCCTGAGCATAGTGGCAATTTTACAGTAAAGACAGCATGGAACACAATCAGACACGAGGCTAATGAATCCCAAGCAGTCAATTCACTATGGCACAAAACTCTGCCCACTAAAATCAGCCTGTGTTCATGAAAGGCATGGAATGGATGCTTGCCTACGGATGAAAATGTTATGAGCAAAGGAGTACAGCTAGCCTCCTGGTGCAGCTGCTGCCCCATTCGATGCCAAGAAACCACAGATCACATCTTATCAGATTCCAATCAAGCAACACGTCTCTGGAACAGAGTTGCAGCACTGCTGGGGATGGCCTTTGATGTCACTATGGGGTGGAAACAGAGGATTCTTCAATGACGGATGATATGCAAAAAAAAAAAGGTTTC
>JAOWBN010002512.1:0-11318 GCA_028565015.1 Pinguicula moranensis | reverse complement strand
TACGAAAATACAGATTTTTTTGGGGGAGTAGCAGTTCCAAATAATCTTAGTAAGTGCTATGTGCGAAGCTGAAAACAGAGAATTTGTACCTGAAGAGATGAATTTATTGGCCTCCTTGGCAGTGTAAGTTCCTTTCGCAGAGCATTTGAAAATGTATCTGTCAGGATAAGAAGCTTGCGGTGAGCTATCCTGGATTTCTTGCAATATATTACATAGATCGGCTTGCTCTGGTGTTCTTAAAGGTCGGCGTCATCTCCACTTCCAGATCCAAACATCATTGATCCAGTCCCCTGCATCAGCTTATTTGATGTCTTTGTTTGTTTCAATTCTGAAAAGTCTAGGAAATGATACAGATAGTGACTGATTGTTGAACCAACTGTCAGTCTAGAATCTGATTCGAGTTCCATCACCCACTTTCAAAATTAAATTATCACAGAACCAGTGCTGGGACAGATTCTGCTCAAGGTTTTTTAACCAGTCTGACATGTAGACTCTGCCTCTAGGCCTCCCTATTCCAGTGGTGTGAGCTGCAAAATTTAGTGGTATTTTCCCAGCTATAGAGAAGGCAGAATTACCATACTTAGCCCTCAATATATCAGCCACAGGTGAAGGATCACCGTTTAGAATGTCCATTCCCCACTTACCCAACAGAGAAGAATTGACAGAGGATAAGCACCTAACTCCCGGACCACCATTGGAGACAGCCGTACTGACTTTTCTCCATGAGACCCAACACAATCTCTTTTTGTCCAATGCACTTCCCCAAAAGAATCTCCGTTGCATAGCAATCAGCTTCTTGATGATAGATCTGGGAGCATCAAAATACGAGAAGTAATGAGAGGGAAGGGCTGTGAGGAAAAAATTCAACAATGTAAGTCTTCCCCCCAGAGGAGATGAATTTATGTTCCCATTTTGTAAGTGTTCTACTGAACTTGTCAACCACAGGTTGCCAAGAACTAAACTTTCTCATATTTGCACCAACTGGAAGGCCCAAGTATGTGAAAGGAATCTTTGAAGATTGGCAATTTAAATAAGTAGACATCTCCTCCAAAGTTGAAACAGTCACATTGATCCCTAATAGTTTGCTCTTGCTGAAATTGATCTTGAGCCCTGAAACAAGTTCAAAATTAAGTAGGATTTCTTTGAATGCCACCACTGACTTCCATTCAGCCACCCAAAGATCAGAGTGTCATCAACATATTGGAGCAGAGAAGCAGGAAAACCTCCATTGCCTATGCTCATCCCAGAGAAGATGTTCCTGGAGGTTGCTCTACGAATCATTGCAGCTAATCCCTCAGCAGCAAGCAAGAAAAGGAGTGGAGATAGCGGATCACCTTGCTTGATACCACACAAGGGAAAAAACTCTTGAGTTGGGCAACCATTCAAAAGGACAGAAGTTGAGGCAGATTCCAGCAACCCCTTGACCAACCATAGCCAGCAAGTTGGGAAATTCATAGAGCTCATGACCTGAAGCAGGTATCCCAAATTTAAGGTATCAAAAGCCTTCTCAAAATCTAACTTGAAGATGAGAGCCTTCTTCCTCAGCTTCCTCAACTTATCTATTATTTCATTTGCTACCACAAATATGTCAATTAATTTCCTTCCTTTGAGGAAGGCTGTTTGATTGTAGCTGCCAGCCTTGGGATTACTCTGCCAAAACGAGTTGCTAGCACTTTGGAGATCAACTTTGGCATAGAACCGATCAGAGATATTGGCCTGAAGTCCTTAACTTGAAGGGGGTTTGCAGTCTTTGCTAATAAGGAGATATGAGATGCATTAGATCCTCTTACCAGCTTGCCTGATCTATAAAACTCCATGAATAGCTGCAGTATATCCGGTATGAGGATGTGGATGAAATGTTTAATAAAGTTGAAATTTAGGCCATTTGGTCCCGGGCTTTTTTGGCCACCACAATCAGATACAACAACCAAAATTTCTGTTTCAGTAAAAGATAGCTGCAGGAGCTGTTTTTGTAGCTGATCAAGGGGGTTAGAGCTAGACTAAACTTTGGTCTGATAGCCATTTTTTCCAGAGAATCTATCCTTGAAGTGACGATAGAAACAGTATTTGATTTGTGCAGGATCATCCAGCCAAGTTGAACCATCCATAATACCAAGGATCCTATTCCGCAGACTGCTTGATTTCAAGCTGTTATGAAAGAACGCAGTATTTTCATCCCCTTGTTTAAGCCATTGCAATCTTGATTTTTGATACATTGAGCTGTTTATCTTTCTTGAAACTCTGTCTAGCTGTGAATGGAGATCATCCAGGCGAGCCAGATCAATACTGCCAGATGAGGATTAAGCATCCATCTCAATTGCTTTGATGTTCTGTTGTAGTTTCAATATTTCAGCTGCTAGATGAACATGAGAATTGTTATTCCACCCTCGGATTTGATCTCGCAGCATCTTTATCTTTTTCATAATAATGAAACTCCAGTAACCGGCAGGATAAGTGTTAGTCCAGAAGCTATGTACCAGTTCATTATAACTCTTATCCAACAACCAATCATCCAAGACTTTGAAAGGGATAGCCCCCCCAGTTATAATGTTTAGATGTCAAGCTGACCGGACAGTGATCAGATCCAATCTTATCCAGTCCACTCTGCAACCACGAATCTCCATTATCCAGCCATGGCTCATTAACCAGAAACCTGACAAGGCAGCTCATAGCTTGACATGACTTGAGAGACCATGTAAATTTCCTCCATTCCAGCTTTAAATCATAGAGGGACATGTTATAGATGAAGTTCTTGAAAAGATAGATCTCTTGCAGAGTGTTATTTGTTGCTACCCCCTTCCTTTCCTCAGGAGCAAGGACAACATTGAAGTCCCCAAATACACAAACTTTGTCATTCTTGAAGGGCAACAGAACATCAGTTATCTCTTGCCACTGATCCTGCTTCTTAGACAAATCACCAGGACCATAAACATTGAATAGGTGTGAGGGAGTTGTGTCACCTTCCCACAATCCAGAAATTCCCAAGAATCCATCCCCACCTACAAATGATGTTCTTTTAAATTTGTTCCTATTCCAAACACACAAGAGGCCACCTGAAGAGCCAGTTGATCCGGCGTAGCACCAATCAAATTCTAGATCAAACCATAAGTATGTACATAAGCTGTTGTCAATAATTGTTAACTTTGTTTCTTGCAAACCAATGAAATCAACCTTCTATTTCCAAATCAAATCTTTAACTTGACTTTTTTCTCTCAGTGCTTCCCAGTCCCCGAATGTTTAAGGTGATGATTTTCATGGTTCAAGGTGTACTCCTGACCTGCTCAAGGAGGAAGCAGACGCCTCTTGATAGGCTTTTGACAGCTCCAGTAATCTAGCGTGAAACTCACCCTTGTGATCACCATATAGTATGCCGAGCTGCAAACCAATATCCATTATTCTATCCACTTTCTTGTTAGGTAAAGGGCTCAATTTATATTGACGTTCTGGAGGTGTTGGAAATGGAGGACAAACAAAGGAGTTAGCTCCTAATTTACATATCCAGTCGTCCAGAATAGCTAGGTTCTTGATCCTTTCTGGATTAGAATCCTTCTTAGTTTGGCTTCTTGTTTTTGCACGGCCTTTACATATCATAGAGTTAGTAACTCTAGAATTTTTCCTGGAAATATAACCCCTGCTGAGTTATGGTAAAGTGAAGGAAAATCCTTCATATTCCCAGAGTTGATATTCGACCTATCCTCGCAAGTGCTAGAAGACATTGCCACTAGAGAAATTAACCGCAGGGCGGGAGAGGGCATGGCCATCATATTGGGAACAACATTGCCCGAGATAGCCACCTGGGATCCAACCTTCTCTTTTCCAAATTGACCTATATCGTGCACTGTATCTGTATCAGTATCATTGTTAAGCTCAGTAGGAATGGTCACATGGGAAGTAGGCAATCTCCTACATTCTTCTTCATTCTGAGAAATCTTCTGATTCAGAGATAAAGGCCACCAATCAAGTTTAGGAGGAATCCATTTTGCAGACTCATCCCTCAACACTTTTGGGCTTGTGCATACAGATTTAGAGGCCTGTGGCAGAGCTAGAGGCTCCTGGGTGCTCGTGACACAATTATTAGCTAGATCTCTAGAGCAATTTCCATCCAAGCTGTCGACAGAAAACAGTGCTGAGAAAACAGAGTTCAGGTCAGAGTCATCATCCTCCAAATCATCACACCAAATTGGATACTCCTTGACATACTCGATTACTCGCAATAAGATAGGTGTTTCATTGACCTTCACCTGTAAACATTGGTCTATCTTAGTGTCTAGTGGAACCCGGATTGAAATATTTGTGGCCTCTAAATCCACTTTAGCCATAGTAGAATCATCAATGCTAATGAAAGTACCAAGTTTGTTGCCAATAGCCGTCAGATTAGCAAGAGACCACACATTCAAGGGGAGACTATAGATGTGCAGCCTACACATTCTAGTACTGTCTAGCAGCTGGGATGACCATGGAGAGATGTTCTTTACCCAACTTCCTATCCATTCCTTATCTTTTGACAGCAGATTGCAAAGATCCAAAGGTTCCTCTTCCCAGATTAACACCTTGCAAGGACCAACTGTCTTACCACAATATTTAAATAACTAGCCGACTTTAGAGCTTTATGGAGCGCACGACACCCATTAGGGAGGTTAAGTGTAGCCACAAAACTTTGGCTGAGCCATGTGTTAGGTTCCTCAAAAGATTGCTGACTGAGTTCACATACTGCATGAGGGGTCTTAGTTCCTGAATTTTCACCCTTGTTCACCGTAACCGCAATAGCGCGCCATGGGGAGTAGAGGGCTTGTGAGTTTGTTTCTGATTGGGCGTTTTGGAAATCTAGCAAGGTTATCCTGGAGGCGATAAGAACCCATCCAGGTATTGTTCAGCTTGAATAGCAAAAGATCAACATCCTCTACTTTCGCAAAATCCATGAAACTGAATTGAAGTCCCCTGTTACTAAGCTTTCGTGCCACAGTCAGTTTCTCAATATTACCTTGATTCTTTAGTGCACTAAACAGGCGATCTCTGTCGCAACCTTTCGGTAAATTTGTTAGGTAAAAACTTTTCACCTCAGGAGGATGGACATGATCAGAGTGACTGTGTGAGTTTATTCTAGGACCCAGTCTGTTGAACACGGACCGGTCTTTCAGATAGGAGTAAGCTACAGACTGATTTCTGAACGGCTGAGAGTCCACTACCAGTGCCTTACCAGCTTTTACCGCGGCCCTCTTCATCAACTTGAGCTGGTGAGGGGGAATAGTCCAAACAGACATAACTTGGAGCAAAAGAGAATAGTGAGCCACGAAAAACAGGAGAGAAAAGGGATCAAAGACAAAGGTTTGACGCTCCCCAAGCGCAAAAGGCATTCCCATGGAGGGAAGGGAAGAACAGTAGATGGATTCAGGTAGAGAGTGACTGGACAGTAACAAGGACTCCGGCGAGAAGGAGCGGGAATCGATTTCTATCGGAGATCTCCATGTACGGAGAGCAAAAAGCACTGTAGCAATTCGAATCTGATTTTGATGAAGTTTATAAATTATATAAGTTTTTAACTTTTATAAGTTAATAAAGTTTATAAGTTATATAAATTTTATAAGTTTATAACTTTATAAATTTCATAAGTTTATAAGTTTTTAACTTTATAACTTTATAATTATAAGTTACATTTCAAGGTAAAGTAAACACAAAATAAATAATAATAACTTTAAAAAAAATAATGTCGACCGCCGGAGACCTTAAACCGGCAACCAAAAATTAGAGTAATAAAAAAATCAAAAAAACTAAAAAAAATCAGTTACATCGGAGGTTACAACCATATTACCAACCATATCGGAGCCGTCATGAAACTGCCTGAAATTGTGAAATTGTAATTTGGCAACCAAAATCGGAGAAAAACCATCAATCAAAACGTCAACCGGCTTAACCTGCAACCGGGAAAACCGGTAACCGGTGATTTAGGTTATGATTTTTATTTTTCAAAATGGATAACCGAAATCGACAGTTCGGTGGCCGACAATCGAACTGCCCATCTCTAGGTAAAGGCACCAAAAAGGAGTTTTGGTTGGGTCCGGTGCCTTTGTCCCTTCTCTTTCTCTATTATGTTTTTACCCCACTTTGACTGTTGGGTTTGAGAGGATGGGCACAATTTAGCCCAGGAAGGTTGAAGTGTTGCCAATTGAAGCCTAAATATTATCCACTGTAGCCGGGCTAGCCCGGGTCCCCTTCGGCCTAATGTTTTTTTTCCATGGCTTGAGCTAGCCCACACCCAACCAAAGAAACAAAATTAGCCCATCAGTACATCATACTATCACTAGTGGTGAGCAGAATATAATTTTGATCTGTTTCAATCCGAATATCCAATAAAAAAAATTGGGTATTCGAGAATTCAGATCGTTATTGGGGGCTCAAAAGTCGATCCATAATTAGTTCAATAGGGGTTCGATTTTTCCCGATCAAGAATTTGAAAAAAAAGAATACCATTTTTTTTTATTTAATATGAAACGGTGCCGTTTTTAATATCCAATTTATTTATTTTTTATAACAAATGAAATCATTTCTTAATACCAAATTTATTTATTTTTTACATTTATTTTTATACCAAATGACATCGTTTAGGACAAGAACAACGCAGGGGCGGACCGAGGGGGCTAGCCCGGACCCTAGCCTGGCCTGGCCTGCCCTCCACGCCCCACTCTCCCCACCCACTAAAACAAACAAATTGCAGAGAAGAAATAGTTTGGGTTCGGTGCAAAAAGGAATTATTACATCCTTATCCTAATAGATAATATATATATATATATATATATATGGAGAGAGAGAGAGAGAGAGAAATTCTTTTTACACAAGTGAACAGATTTCACTCATTTTCGGACACATGCCTGTGCCCTGTTATATGCAAAATAAGCAAATCATGCCTCAAATAATAAATGAAATAAAAAAGAAAATGTTGCTCACTTAAATTTTTTTAGCCCTGCACAAATTTTTTTGAGCCCCCATTAAATTTTTTTTAGCCCCCTAAAATAAAATTCTAGATCCGACTTTGGAACGACGTGATTTGAACACAGAACAAACCCTTGCGCTCTCTTCGAGTTCGACATTCATCTTCTCACTGCTGCAAACAACAACCCCGACGTGAAACTTAGAGAAGCGTCTTCTTCCTGCGGAATTCGGGCCTTCATTTGGTAAGTTCTACTGCTACTTCGTGTATTTTTTGTTTATTCAGCATATGTGTGCTGCCTTATGGATAACCTGCTTGAATGCTTCTAGATTCTGTGAGATGTTTCTTAGCATAAGTCAAATATGGTAACTTCATATGTCAAATATGGCAACTAGAATGTCAAATATGATAACTTAGAATCAAGATATATTGGCAGATGTCAAGATTATGGATAGATCATACCTTACACCAAATCTATCCATAATCATGCTTGTCCCCCTCTTGTACTATAAATAAGTGTAATAAGAACATGAAAAACAGATTGAATAAAATCATCAAGTGTTCAATCACACAAACTATCATATCACAATATCAGAGCAAGGGGTTCATTCTTGATCCCTGGTTCATCATCTATCAGCCCACAAAACTTACCTATACAAACCTTGGCGCCATGTCAATGCCTGAACCATCAAGTGGTGCTGGCAAAACATCTGACACTCCTGAGATAACAGGCAACACTCCGCTTCAGATCACTACAGGAGGAGACAATCTCTCCTCCGCAATCGATCAGGGGTCGCACAGGTCTCCGGAGGCTCTTTCTGATCAATTTCAGTCCCTGATTCAAAAGATGCAACCATTATAAAATAATCAACCCGTGGAACTTGATTTCAAATTAGACGAGCAGAACTACCCCCTTTGGTCTCGTCTAATGAAGGTTACGATTGGGGGCTGCGGATGCCTCAAACACATCACTGTGTTCCTCCGGCCCCTCGATGAATGATGCTTCCTTTCCATATTTGGAACAAGCTGATCTCACTATATGCTCTTGGATCTTCCATAATATGGACCGCGATCTCAAGCCACATTTTGCCGAATTTCCCACAGCACACAAATTGTTGAATGGGATTGCTACAACCTACGACATCAGCACTGATACACTGCAGATTTACAATCTTACAGTTCGTGCAAGTAATCAAAAGAAGCGCAATCGAACACTGGAACAGTTATTTGGTATCCTGCAGAAAATCTGGCGAGACATCAAAAGGAGGCAGGCAAACCCCATGACTAGCGCCGCAGACATAGCAACCTTTAACAAACTGCGACATGAGACACGACTATTCCAATTTTTATCAGCCATTAATGATGGGTTCGATTCCATCCGCCGAGATCTCCTCAAGATGTCTCTGTTGCCCTCAACTGAAAAACGCGTACGCCATGGTACAGTGTGAGGCTGCATGAATCAGCATCTTCAATACCACGAGCAACGACGGCGAGTCGTCATTGGATGTAGGTAGTGGAATGGTTGCCCACGGGAAACCAGATTGAGGAAAAACTTCGGCGAAAATGACCTCCCGAGAACCTGTCGTCGATAAATCGGCATTATGGTGTACATTGTGCAAAAAATTGGGTCACATTCTTGAAGGCTATTTTAAAAGAAATGGTTACCCGGATAGGTGGCCCGATGTGAAGAAAAGGGGAACTAAGCCCGGCGTGGCCACCTGTGCGGTGGGCAACACGATGGCCACCAACACCGGAGATGGCGCACGGCATGAGGGTTTTGGCGCGATCGCTGTTCGGGAGCTGCCTGAAGAAGAAGAATCGATACTAGGTAATAAAATTAAAAACAAATGCGTGACTTATGAGTTTTTGCGTTGTGGTCCTTGAGAAATTGCAGCAGATACCCCTAGAGTGTCTAAACTCCCGCTTTGGCCACCAGATCGCGGTAAAATTGCAGCTCAGTCCCTAAAGATTAGTACATGTTCAAAATCACCCCAAAGTGCAGTTTCAAATTTTGCGAATAAACCCCTACGGTCTGGCAGCTTTTTGAATTTACCCCAGCAAAGTGTAAATGTCAAAAATGACCTCGACGGTTTTGGTACCGATGAAGCAGTCGCGTATATGACTCGTGATTTTGCTTCCTCTTCATCCAAACCATGGTTATTTGATTGCAAGGCTATTGATACGATGACCAACGATATTCGAGATATTAAGCGGTCATCTAAACCAACTCGGTCATGCATCCGAACAGTGAATGGTGGATTAGTTTCTGTCCAGGGGGCGGGTGATATTGAGCTATCTCCACAACTGAAATTGTCTAATTGCCTCTTTGTTCCAGACCTCTCATGCAAATTGTTATCAGTTAGCCATGTTACTAAAACCCTCAATTTTGCTGTACTGATGTATGCAAGTTTTTGTTTATTACAGGATATCAGGACGGGCACGATCATTGGGCGTGGCACTGAACGCAGTGGTCTGTACTATGTCAATGACGTAGCTCAAACCGGGACTTGTATGTTGGCTCGTGGAACGATCAACCGACAGGCATGGTTATGGCATCGACGTCTAGGGCATCCATCTGCTGGCTATCTCAAACTTTTATTTCCTCAATTGTTTCGGAATAATACTTTGGATCCTTGTGAAACATGTATTCTGGCCAAAAGCCATAAACATTCATATCCTGTCACAAATACTCGGTCACCTAATGCTTTCTCGTTGATTCATTCTGATGTGTGGGGCCCTACCCCTATTTCTTGTGCCAATGGTTATCGATATTTTGTTCTATTTATTGATGATTGCACTCGCATGACATGGGTCTATTTTCTGAAAACTAAGTCTGAGGTTTCTCAAAAGTTTGTTGATTTCTATCACATGGTCCTAACTCAATTCAAATGCCAAATCCAAGTCCTTCGATCCGATAATGGTGGGGAATATGTAAACCATACTATGAGTTCATTTTGTCGTTCCAAAGGTTTACTTCATCAGACCACCTGTGCCCATACTCCCCAACATAATGGGGTTGCTGAACGCAAAAATCGAGTCGTTCTTGAAATATCTTGAGCTTTATTGCTCAAAGCCAATGTCCCTTAATCACACTGGCCTGATGCTGTTGCCTTTGCTGCTTATCTCATAAACCGTTTGCCGACAAAAGTGCTTAATCTCAAAACTCCATTACAAACAATGACTGTTATTCTCACCATTCCTGATATTCTTACTCTCCAACCCCGTGTATTTGGCTGTTCTGTCTTTGTCCATGTTCCTAAATCTGACCGTCACAAATTTGATCTGTGTGCAATCAAGTGTTTTTTTCTTGGATATGGCAATCAAAAAAAGGGTTACGGGTGCTATGATCCGAAAACACGCCGATTTTTTGTCACTATGGACTGTGACTTCCTTGAAATTGAGTATTACGAAAAGACTTATTCAGTGAGTTCGAAATGAAGAATTTAGGGGAGCTAAAATACTTCTTGGGAATAGAGGTTCAAAGACATGCGAAAGGAATCTTTATTTCACAACAAAAGTATATACTAGACCTCCTTGCCGAAACAGGACTTCTGGATTGTAAAGCAGACGGTACTCCTGCAATGCTAAATCAAAAGTTACAGGTGACAAAAAATGCAGAAATGGCAGAACAAACCCGATATCAGCACTTGGTGGGAAAACTTATCTATCTAGCTCACACTCGACCAGATATAGCATATGTTGTTGGTGTAGTGAGTCAGTTTATGCATAAATCTCAGAAAGATCATATGGAGGTTGCCCTTAAGATTGCTCGATATCTGAAAGGTACATCCAAAAAGGGAATCCAGTTCACAAAACATGGTCATTTGAATATTGAAGGTTTCACTGATGCAGATTGGGAAGGTAATCCCGTAGATCGAAGGTCCACCGCAGGTTATTTCATGATGGTTGGAGGGAATTCGGTCACCTGAAAAAGCAAGAAACAAAAAGTAGTAGCACTATCAGGTGCGGAAGATGAATTTAGAGGTATCGTACGAGGATTGACTGAAATCTTATGGTTGCGAAAGTTACTACTCGAGTTGGGCCAACCGGTAAGTGGAGCATGTCCTCTAAATTGTGATAATAAAGCAGCTATTAGCATATCTGAAAATCGAGTTCAGCATGATCGAACCAAGCATGTTGAAGTTGACCAACACTTCATCAAAGAAAAGCTTGAAGAGGGTATTCTTTGCCTTCCATTTGTAAGATCAGAAGACCAACCAGCCGATATCCTTACGAAGGCAGTTACCAAACAAGTGTTCCCAAATACTCTGAGCAAGCTGGGAATTGAAGATCCTCCAATTCCACTTGAGGGGGAGTGTTAGCATAGGTCAAATGTGGCAACTTCACATGTTAAATATGGCTACTTAGAATGTCAAATATGGCAACTTAGAGT
>JAOWBN010002501.1:0-11318 GCA_028565015.1 Pinguicula moranensis | reverse complement strand
TATAATTACAAGGGTAAGGCCGCGTACATCAGACCCCCCAGACCCCAACTTATTTGGGAATATACTGGGTAAAGTTGCGTTAAGTTGCGTAGGTTGATAGCGTGCCCTTCTCCATCTTAGCTAGAACTTGAGTGGCATAGATCATTGTTACTTATGCCATGATATAGATTTGAGTTTTGTATTGCCCCCATGTGATCATTCTTTTGTGCAAGGCCAAGAGAGGTTTTGCTTGTCAGCCCCCTGGACAGGTTTGGTTCTCTTGTACCTAACCTTTACCTCATGAAAATTTTCAAGCAATTACGTAGAACAGAATAATAGTCACGGAACATCTCTTTACACACATCTCTGTTTAACTTCAATTTATGGTTTCTTCAGGTAATTGGCCAGCGATCTAGATCACAATTTCAACTTACCTCCACATTTCAACATATGAAACATCATTACACCTTCCTGCTGCAATTCTATCCTATGAAGTCCAAAACTAGTTCATTATGTATATCAACATTCTGTCACATATATCCAGTTTAGGAACAGTGAGTGGTAGATTATTTGCAGTAAGTGTCATATATCAAGATCTATATTATTTGCCCCTCAGAGTTAAGTATGAAAGGATAAGTAACTTAGAGGATTTATCACACAGTCATTCATGCTATAAGTAAATAATCCAGGGGTTCTTTTAGCTCTAATCCACAGCCATGATGAATTTTGTATGGTGGATAGGAGCTTATTTGCCTTCTTTTCAATACCTTGAAAGAAATGGTGGTTTCTATATTTCCATATACACCAAATCAAGGTTAACCATATTGTTTAGCAAGCTTCAATGTTGATAGTGTTTGGTTTGATCTCCAAGAAGATATGTCAGGTTGGCACTTCGTTGTTAACTAGTAACTCTGAGATGTTCAGTGATAACCAGGCTATCATCAGTTGCCGTACCCGCGAGATAGTTGAAATTTAGAAAATAAGTGTTGCACCGTTTCATTTCCTCCTTGGCAAAGGGGGCAACTTATGTCTAACTTTGCTGAATTATGTTCCTGTGTTGCATATTTGCTTTTGTAGGAATCGCATTCTGTAGACACTTCCAAAAGAAGGTTAGTACTTTCATAGGAGTGAAAATGTTCCAGATGTTTAGTATGTGTTGCTTCTCATGTTCAAAATATGACTGGGGGAGGCCTGAGATAGCTTCCTTATATGCTCTGCTGACCTTCTAGCTACCATCTGATGTTTCCTCAAAGAAGTACCTGTCTTTTGTCTGAGCGTCCGATTTAGTGTTGTTTAGTATGGCTAACAGATTGTTTAAGTCCTCCATGTCTAATTCTCTTAGCTGTTTCTCCATGTCCACGTTCAAATCCAGTTACCTTCAATCCATAAACCTGCATAAAAAACTTACATTTGTTTGATAGACCAGTCTAAAAAGTCTAGGAAAACTTACTGCCAATGCAGAATTGTTGATCCAGTTGTCAGTCCAAAATTCCAGTCCCTCTCCAGAACCTAATTTGATCTTGGTATTTCGTAGAAATTAGTATGAAGACAGTGTCTCTTGTAGATCTTTCCACCAGTTGGATACATGTCTTATTCCTCTAGTTCTACCAATTGTGGCTGAAGGTTTGATGAGCTCAGCTAGGTTTCCCACTAATAAAATTCCTTGCCTTCCATACTTAGATGTTGTGTATCCATGACTAAACTTTTCTCATTTCCCAAGATTCAATGTCCCCACTTTCCCAACATTGCTTCATTGAATGCACTTAGATTCCTAACTCCCATGCCCCCTTCTTTCAACGGAGTAGTCACTTTATTCCAAGCTACCCAAGACACCTTTCTCTGATTCTTGTTGCTTCCCCACAGAAAGGATCTCTGGAGTTGCATCAGTTTTTTCAAATAGATGGTGGTGTCTTAAAGAACCCAAAGAAGTGAGTAGGTAAGGATGAAGGACAGAGTTAATGATTGTCAGCTTGCCTTCCATGGAAAGAAATTGATGTTTTCATAAGTTGGGTGATGTTGTGAATTTATTCATAACCGAAGCCCAAGTTGAATATTTTTTTGCAGAAGCTCCCACGAGAAGTCCCAAGTAAGTTAGAGGAAGTGATGTAGTCTTGCATCCAAGATAGGCAGCCATGTCTTCTATGGTTTCTTGAAACAAGTTGATACCTAATAAGTTGCTTTTACTACTTATCAAAAAAATAAGTTGCTTTTACTAAAGTTGATTCTAAGACCCGAAGCTAGATCGAAGTTTATAGAATGGCCTTTAGTGACTGCACAAAGGACCAAGTTCGTTGACCAAAGAAGAGAGTGTCATCCGCGAATTGCAAGTGTGAGAGTTGGATTCTTTCTGTACCAATTTCCACTCCCTTAAGTCTGCCAATCTCAGAGGCCTTGTTGATCATGGTAGAAAGGCCATCAACTGCTATTAAATAGAGGAATGGTGATAATAGATCACCTTGGCTTAGGCCTCTCTTAGGGTAAAACTCCTCTGTATGACTGCCATTTATAAGAATTGAAGTAGAGGCTGATTCGAGTAACTCTTTTACCCACCAGATCCATCATTTTGGGAAGTCCATTTGGTTCATTACATTTTGCAAACATTTCCAGTTTGCAGTATCGAAAGCCTTTTTAAAATCAACTTTGAAGAGAAAGGCTATTGTATGTGTTTTCTTAAGTTCATCCATGATATCGAATGCAATTAGAACACCATCAAGAAGCGCTCCCTTTCATGAATACAATTTGTGTTGAAAAAATCATCTCCTCCATCACATAAGTGATTCTACAAGCAAGAACCTTGGCAATTATCTTAGTCATTGCTCCAATTAAAGTGTTTGGCCTGTAATCATCTGTGGTCAATGGAGAGTGTTTTTGCCACGAGTGAGATGTGTGCAGCGTTGCTCCCTTTTGAAAGCCTACAGTTCCAATAAAACTCCAGAAGCCATTGTTGTATGTCAGATTTAAGCAATGCAGAAAAAAGTTTAATAAACCTGAAATTTAGGCCATCGGTGCCCGGACTTTTATTGCTGCCACATGCTTGAATAGCTTCTATTACTTCCTATTCTGAAAAAGGTTTGGATAAGAAGTCTTTTGCAGGTATTGACAGTCTGTTGAATGTTATGTTTGTCAACCAAGGCCTGTTACAGTTTATCTCTGAATATCTTTGCTGAAAATGATTTCTGAAACATTGTCTTACTGTCTCTGGATGTACCAACTCATTGCCATTTTCCTGTACCCCGTTAATCATACTTTTCCTTTTGTTTCTGTTCAGCCATCTATGAAAGTATGTTGTGTTGGCATCTCTTAATTTTAACCAAGTTATCCTCGATTTTTGGTACATTACACTGTCCAACTTCTTTGTCAGAATGTCTAGTTCAGATCTGAATTTTACTAGATTATCCTGTTCAACCTCCAGGAAGGGCAGCATAGAATTTTGTTCAGCCTCCAGTTCTTTTGATGCAAGGTAGGACAATAGCTTTTTACTCTCCCCCATCAGATTCCTTGGTGCTTGTTGATTCCAGCTTCAAATGGCCTCTTTCAATATTTTGATTTTGATCTTAATCTTGAAACTGGCAAAGCCACTCACCTCTGCTGTGTTCCGAGTCTGTTCCACCATTGTATTATAATCTGGATCTTCCAGCCAGCAATCTAAAACTCTAAGAGGTTTAGGCCCCCAATCCTGAATGTTGCAGTAGAGTACCACCAGACAGTGGTCTGAGTCATCCATGTCTAGTCCTGCTTGTGACCATGATATGTTCTCTCCGAGCCATTGATCATTCATAAGAAACTTGTCCAATCGACTCATGGCCTTTAGTGATTTAAGATACCATGTGAATTTCCTTCTTCAAGCTTCAAGTCATGTAGTTTCATTTCCATTACAAAGGCTCTTAATAAAGAGACTTCCTAGGAGCTATTGGAGGATGTGGCACCTCTTCTTTCATCCTCTTGCAGTATAGTGTTGAAATTGCCCATTAAGAACCATTTCTCGTTTGATTGTTGTCATAAATTTCCAGTAGTTCTTCCCATTGAGCCTGTTTGGATTGAAGTTCATGTGGTCCATAGATGTTCAGTATATTAGACTTGACTGTATCATTTTTCCAAATCCCTGTCACTCCAAAAATATTAGAACCAGATAAGATCATTGTTCTAGTGAACTTAGCAAAATCCCAGATGCAAAGTAGTCCTCCAGCTTGACCATTAGATTCCTGGTATATCCAGTCCAACTCACTGTTGTGCCATAGCTGCTCACAAAGCCTCCTATCTATAGTATCCATCTTTGTTTCTTGGGGGCTTATAAAATCAGGTTTCTGTTCCCTAATGAGTGCTTTAACTCTTCTACTCCTTTCCGGACTACACAATACTCTTACATTATATGTTATGATCTTCATTTAAGAAGATCTTTTATCTCCTTGCTCACTTGTTGCTTCTATTCTAAGTTGCTAGCTGTCTGGTTCGTGCTTTGGTTGCATTGTAGAACTGCTAGCATTGAGCTAGTTTCATCCAGATTTGTTCTATACACTAAGCCAATTTCTTGACCAAGGGCTATTATTGCTTTTGCCTTTGTTCTGATTTTTCCAGTAGCCTACTCAGCTTGTGTTTCCTCCATTGAATCTGTTAAACTTGGTGTATGATGGGGTGTTAGAGTATCAACCCATTCCTTAAGAAGGGTTTGATCTCTACCTTGGTCTAAGTTCATTGTCTTCCTGGTTTGACTTCTTGTCTTTGGGCCATGGCCTCTTTTTTCCTTAGTTGCTTTAGGCTTAATCTTCTTAACACTAGATGTTGCATAAGAGATCTCTTGAACAGTAGGTTTAACTGACTCTAGTGAGGGGAACTCCGAGAGGGGGATGTTAATTAAAAAATTTGGATCCGCTTCCAAAGATTCTAGTTCTTCAATAGAAGGCTGAGGTAATTGATCATATAGCATAATCTGTTGATGCATATCTAGAATGGTTGTGTGTCTTACCGATTCCGGCAATTTTGTCTCAAATGTCACAACTGCCTATTCTTCCTCAGCTTGGAGGGGTCTTGGAGATCTATTTCTCCATCCTTTAGTGACACCACCTTATTTTCAGGTCTCATCTCTTGATGTATAGGTGGTGTTTTCTCCTTTGGAAGAATTAATGTCTCTAGCTTTGTCTCGAGTATACTCTCAGGTATCCACTGGTTTCCTGTATCTGGTGAGTTAACCTGTCCAGAGGCTACCTTTGTGCTTGATGTTACTCCAGCAGTTTGGAGATGTTCCTGATCTTCAATGCAATCCGTGATACTAGATGAACCAAAGTTAGAGTCCAAATCATTGTTTGTGCTATCGGAGGAAGAGGAGGTTGTGGTTGTGTCTTGCTACAGGTGTGTCTGTAGTCTTCCAGTTATGACTTCCCGGATGATCAAAGTGGTAGCTTTACCATTAATGGTTGTAGGCAAGGACTGTGGGATAGTGAGATTGTTTTCAGATTGGATCAAGAGTTGGACAGCATCCAACCTTTTGTGCTTGATAGTGCACTCATCTATCTCAATCAGTTTCCCAAGTTTGTTTCCAAAAATCTCCAGGTTTTTTGTTGTCCACAGTTGGAGTGGCAGACCATAGATTTTGTACCAGTTTGTAAATGAGATAGGTTCCTCTCCTTCTTCAAAACAGGGTATCATATCGGACAGCCAAATCATATCATGCTTCAGGAGGGTGTCCATATCAGTAGCTTTTTCTTCCCATAACAGAATTCTTTTGCCTCCCAATGGACTTATCATAATGTTGAGATAA
Source organism: Pinguicula moranensis (assembly GCA_028565015.1). Taxonomy (NCBI): domain Eukaryota; kingdom Viridiplantae; phylum Streptophyta; class Magnoliopsida; order Lamiales; family Lentibulariaceae; genus Pinguicula; species Pinguicula moranensis. The sequence continues at coordinate 5,584 of JAOWBN010002501.1, read as the reverse complement.
TTGGCTGTTCGCATTGCAAGATGAAGTTTGCTCCATTCGTAATTTTCCTTTAATACACCTATGTATCCCTGAGACAACCAGACAACAGATGGGTCTTTTGTGGAAAAGGATAATACTGGGACAATCCTGTGGGGGTTGTGAGATTGGTCCTTCACCCCACTTGTAGTGCCTAGTTTCACTCCCGATTTAGTTGTCACTATAGTCTTACCAACCAGAGGTTCCATCTTAGAAGACATAACCACTCCAGTATTCTTTTCCTTTAGAGGAACACTTTTCGCAAATTAGATCACTTGTAACTTTTTATGTGGTGTCTGATCATTGCTCTTTGGGTACCTAGCAATGTTTGCCTTTAGACGGTAAGATCCAATCCATATATTATTGAGTTGAAAAAGCGTATTGTCTATATCTATGTAATCCTTGAAGTCCATAAAGGCAAAAGGTGCACCATATTGATCCAGCTTTTGGGCTATCTTGAGAGAACAGATGTTTCCCTATTTCCTTAATACTTCCATTAGACTGTCAATGCCACAGTTGAGTGGAAAGTTGGATAGGAAAAATGTTGGAGGTGGTTTTAACTCCTGTATAATGGGTCGTTGAGCTAGAAGTTCCTTTACTCTTGGTCCCAGTCTATCATGAACAGAGAATGGATTTTGAATCCATATGGTGTTAGCATAGCTCCTAGTTGGGTGGGTTAGAGTTAACGGAGTTTTTCCTGACTTGATGGCAGCTCGCCTCAAGCGCTTCTGTTGTTGAGAGGGGATCATCCAATTTGACATAGTGCGGTAGGGAAATATGCAGGTTAAGTTCGTGACTAGGGAATAGGGTTGCGGTTGTGGTTCAGGGAAAGATTGGAAGTGAGGATAGGTCTGATAGCTCCTTGAGTTCTAGGTTGTTCCAGGGATGGTTGGACATTACTGAAGGAGACTGCAGGGTGGGGTAGTGTGTAGCGTAGGAAGCAAGGGTTTATTGTTCATGGTTGTGGGCAGGATGGATATCAGTAGTCTTCCCGACACACGAGGCATCCCTGCAAAGAGGAGAGCACCGTGGGATGGGTAAGTAGTGGTAGATTTTCCTGGGTTAGTGGTGAACGGAAAATGGCCGGAGGGGAAGAGAGTTACTATTGACGGAAATCTCTGGAAGATGAGCATTTCCTAACCTTTCTGGTTGCTTGCTGGTCCATCAGTTGATCTATCCATTGATACAAGGTTGTCTTATCTGTCTTAAACTTAGCCTCAGCTTCCCTCCTGGCTTGACTCCTCATTCTTGGACCTCATTTTCTTAGTTGAGCACTTTTCTTCTTTCTTGTCCTTTGAGGAGCTGTTTGTGCTGATTTTTTTCAGGAGGTGATAGTTGAGGAAAGCTTTCTACATCTGTGTTAAGTTCAAGCTTCGTAGGATGAGTAGCCAGCGGTTCCACACAGCCAACAGTTCCTCAAGAGTTAGGATAGTATGCTTGTCATTTTGATCATCTGAAGTATGTATAACCAGTTGGATCATATGATCTGTTGTCTTTACTTGTTCTGGAAGTTGATTCAGGCACCATCCTAGTTTAAGAGGGCTCCAGATGTGCTGATTAGTTAAAGAGTTATCAACATAAGGTTTCTCTGCCACATGAGAGGTCTCTCTGTTTACCTGCTCTGTCTGACTGGCAACTGACTTGGACTGATAGTCTTCATTGTGTGCTAGGCAGACCGAAAGCTTGTATTTGTTTGAAAAGATTCCATTGAGTCTAAGTTGTCCTCGGAGATGGAAGATGAGAGTTCTGACCAATCAATGGTAGACCTCATAGTTTTATCAACTTCCCTTATGCATACCATATATCTCTTGTTGGTTATGTCCTCTTCCAAGGAAGGTGGTATAGCCTGATTAATAGGAATGTCCAGTAGCATTTGAGCTTCTTCTACCTATAAACGCTTCTCAATTTGGGAATCAAAACATATGAAGGTCCCTATTTGTTGTCCAATTTATTTGAGCGACCCCTCTTCCCATGAAATCAGGGAAAGGCCATATATTCTCATCCATACAAGTCTATTGCTTGCTAACATGCCATCCTGTTCATACCAAGAAACTAGTGGTCCTTTGAGCCATATAGATAACTAATTATGCTCATGCTTCAAAAAATTTGATAAGTCACAAGGCTCTTCCTCCAATATTAGTACTTTGTCTAATCCCATAGCACTAACTATGATGTTATGGTAGCCAGCTCTTTTAAGTTCCAATTGGAAATCCCTGAGTTTGTGAATAGTACTCAATCTACCAACCCTTCTAGAGGACAACCAGTCATAGTTCCTAGTGTCACAAGTTAACTTCAAGGTGGATGGGGATTCATGCATGTTCTATTTTTTAGTGCTCTGCTCTACTCGAGTGATCTTGATCTGCTAAATTACTTCTATTGCTTTAGAGATCAAAGTAGGGCTAGGCCTTGATGTTTGACCTTGCTCATGCCTAAAATGATGGATCTTGGCATATGTGTGTGGATAGCCTAGCCAGACTAGATCACCCAAAAACCATGGTTCATATCGGCCCCAACCTTGATCCCTTCTTGGAGGAGGTAATCTTGGCTTTCCTATGACACCACAAGGATGTCTTTACCTTTGGATTTGATTCTTTCCAAGTGGTTAGCCAAGAATTGGCGGAACATTGATTGAATGTCCACACAAACGTGAAACCAGTAAAACAAAAAAAATGAAAGTTCTCCTTTGAGAAGGATCATTATTATGTTAGAAGTCAAAAGGTACTCGTTGTCGGGAACATCGAAGAAGTACAATACAATGTATGGTTAAATGTAGTCCTTACCCAAAGCCGGGAGCAATTAGAGGATATGCGTCGACTTCACCTATCTAAACAAACACTATGAAAAGGATCCCTACCCGTTCTCTTCCATCGATTGGGTGGTCAATGCTACATCGAGAAATGCTATTTTAAGTTTGACGGAGTCAGATCAGGGGTAACACCTTATCCTCCTTGCCAAAGAATATCGTACAAAGACCACGTTTGTGACATCATAGGGAATTTACTGCAATGTGTTAATGCCATTTGTATTAAAAAAATGCTGGAAACACGTATCGATGGATGGTAATCCAGATCTATGCCCCGCTTATAGGAGATTGCATGGAGGTCTACGTCAATGACAAGCTAGTGAAAAGCCTCAAACCATGTAAACACCTTGAACATTTGAAGGCCTACTTCTCTTTTCTTCATAAGACATGTATAAAGTGAAATCTATCAAAATTCATGTTTGGAGTGGAGGGGGGAAGTTCCTTGGATATTCGGTGTTCGAAAAAAGAATCAAGGTCAATCCCAACAAGATCCAACCTCTCGTTGATATGCAACCATCCATAAACATAAAGGAAAATTAGCGACTTATTGGTCACTTAACCGCCCTTAATAGATTCATTTGAAAGTCAACAAACAAGGCTTTGCCCTTCTACAAGTTGCTAAAGAAGAGGGTAGCATTCGATAGGGACATGGATTTTTGAAAGGCTTTACCTCTGAGAAACGATGTTCCTTGTATCCCCGAAGGGCTACAAGGAACTCCTACTCTAACTCACGATATCCATACCCTTCTAAGATCCACTATCACGAAGTCTATGACAGTCAATTTCATTGAGGAGGTTCCCCTCGCGAAACTTGGAAGACTCGCCTAGTTAAATACCTCCTCCATGGAACCTTCCTCCCAAAAATATAGGAACATCGTTGCTAGATAATTTGAGCCAATATGTTAACATGAATCAAAGGGGACCTATACAAGAAGACCTTAGAAGTACCCTACCTTAGGTGCATCGAGGAAAAAAATGTCAAGAAAATTTTCTGAGAAGTCCACAAAGGCATATGTGAGGGACAATGTGGCAGAAGGGCTCTAGCCTAATTGATATTAAGTCTCGGGTATTTTTACTCAACATGATGGAGGAAGCCACCGAGTATGTAAAGAAATGCCCAAGATACCAAGAATGCGAGAACGGAAGTCATCAACCCTTGACCCCAATACAAAGCCTTCCCATCGCCTGCCCTTTCGAACAGTGGGCAGTTGACCTCGTCGAACCATTGCCTCCTACGAGTGGCCAGAGAAAGTTCATAGTGGTGGCTGAATTTTTCAGTAAATGGGTGGAAGCCACAACCATAACTCGAATCTTAGAAACTAAAATAAAGTTTCTCAAGAAAAATATTGTTTGCCGCTTCAGTAAATGGGTGGAAGCCACAACCATAACTCGTCCCCTTGCTCTAGTATCCGACTATGACACACAATTTCAAGAACAAAAAGGATCCAGGAATGGTGCAAAAACTTGGGGATAAAATATAAATTCAATTTAGTCTACAATCGCCAGGCTAATGTGCAGACCGATGTAACCAACAGGACCATTATGGGACATTTGAGGACAGTAAGAGAGGATGGACCAACGACCTACCCAGAACAGAACTATCATACCACCAGAAGGATGGCTACGGGGCGAATTCCCTTTGCCCTGGTCTATGGGTTCAAAGTTGTAGCTCCTGTCTAGTTGACCGTCAATACCCTGTGCATCTTGGATTATGAAAAAACAGGGAATCTAGAAGGTCAATACTTAGAGCTAGAATTACTCAAGAAAAAAAAGAGCGTGGGCCAAAAAATGGTATCCAAAAGTACCAAAACGCATCTAAAAGGACTCATAAAAAAAGAACACGGGAAGAAAAGAATATGCCATCATGCTCATATGGGGGAGGCAATATGTAACACCCCATTTGAAGTATCTCATTAATATCCCCTAAGTTTTCCCCTGTTTCACTAAAACTCTATGTTTAGGGTTCGTAGGGTTTAGGGTTTAGAGTTTGAGGTTTAGGGTTTAGGGTTTAGGGTTTAGATTTTTAGATATTTAGGTTGTAGGGTTTATATTTTCGAATTTTGAGCTTAGGGTTTAGGATTTTTGGAGTTTATGAGCCTAAACCCTAAAATTAAACCCTAAAAGCCATAAATCCCAAAAAACCCTAAACTCTAAGCTCAAAATTCGAAAATATAAACCCTAAGACTTAAATATTTAAAAATCTAAATCCTAAACCCCAAAACCTAAGCCCTACGAACCCTCAACATAGAGTTTTAGTGAAACAGGGGCAAACTTAGGGGCAAAACTAGGGGCCATTGATCCTTCCCCATATTTAATAATTTATAAATAAATTTATATAAAAGTTATAATTTATATAAAAATTATAGTTTATATAAAAGTTATAGTTTTTATAAAAGTTATAGTTAATCTAAAAGTAATAAGTTAATATAAAAGTTATAGTTTATATAAAAGTTATATTTTATATAAAATTTATAAGTTTATATAAAATTTAAAGTTTATTTAAAATTTATAAGTTTATATAAAAGTTATAATTTATATATAAAAAATTATATTCATAAGGGACTAGAGTTAGGTTTAAGTTTATATAATATTTTAAAATTAATAAATTTTATAGTTTATGATTTATAGTTTAGGGTTTATTTTAAATTTAGGTTTATAGTTAGAGGTTAAATTTAGAGTTTATAGTTAGAGTTTATTTATGATTTATAGTTATAGTTTATATTTAAATTTATAATATTTTATTATTTATGATTTATAAACTATGAT
>JAOWBN010002490.1:0-11318 GCA_028565015.1 Pinguicula moranensis | reverse complement strand
AAAATAACCTTTTTTCGGAAAAAAAAAAAAAAAAAAAAAAAAAGGAATGTACCAGAGCACCGCCTCTGGTAACACCGACCACATACAAACAGCTTCCTCCCCTCTTTGGGCAGTCTCACATGATTGGGGAGACATCATATCTCTACCTTGTAGCTCCATTAGACACGACCCCAACCAAACAGCCATAGCCACTAGCCTCTCATACCAAATACTCTGAGATGATGAATTCTAACCCATGGACATTACCACCCCAACAGTTTCGGAAACTAAGGAGAAATGGAACTCGTGCAAGGATGCAGCCTATTCGACAAAACCCACGCTCGGTCCATGACTGGCTAGGCCTGATGGTGAAAAACTTAACTCGGACAAACCTAGTGATAAAAACAATCTTTTTCATCACTAATTTCCTACCTATCTGTGACAAGGATTGACTGAAGAGCTTGCTCAAAAAGCAAGGGGCGCTACATGAGTTATCAATAGAGTGAAAATTGAGTTACATTGGACAACGTTTTTGCTTTGCCGAGTTCAATGAGGTGGACGAGATTGAGCTTATGCTACTACGCTTGAATAGCATATGGATAGGATCATACCATCTCCAGGCGAATTGCACGTGATTTCCAAAGGTTGTCAAACTAAAGGGCAAGGCAGTAGCCCAAGCACGGGTGAAGCTCACAGGATACCCTATTCAGGCCCAGTTTCCAGACTAATCTGTCATAATGGTGAAGCCAACTTGGACTATTGTGGTCACCAAATTACCGGCAGGAACCTTAGACGAAGGAACAACTGCAGATACGTCAACTAGTTATGCCAAGGTAGTAACAGGAATGACCCATGAAGCCAGATTTGACCTTAAAATTTAATACTACTGAAAGTGAGCGCAAATGGCTTGACAAGAGTTATGTGGGCACACTAAATGATCGGTCTACATGGAAGGATCTCTAACTAGCTCTAAAATCTGCAGGATACCTCAATATAGTCTCTAGTCCATTGGGGGAACGAAGAGTGTTAATATGGGAGGAAACCCCTCTCAACTTGGTAAATTTTATTTGTCATGATAAGATTTGGCTATCCAGCTAGTTAGCCACTATCTCCCCATGGTCCTTAGCCAGCTCAAAAACCACTCGCCTGGCCTGGATCAAGATTTTTGGTCTACCTATCCATGCTTTGACTATCCCCATCGTGAAGGAGATTGGAAACTGCTTGGTACGTTCATGGAGATCGACAAGTAACATTATCTAGTAGACACTTGGACGCCGCTCAATTGGTAATCCAGGTAAACTTAAATCTAATACTAGATCAAACTCTAAATGTAGAGATCGATGGTGCTCCATACGTGCTGCGTATTGTGGAAGTTGATGTATGCCTTGTAGATGTGGACTTATGGGATGCATGTCCAGAATTTGACACTATTGGAACTGATTTGCAAGACCTATCAATGAACTCGGATGGGATGGGTTCAATTAAGGAGCCTGAATAGCTAGTTTTGTCAAGCTTACGTCTAGACCCCCTAATGGGATGGAGATAGCTGGTCATGATCCTGATTCGTCAAATCAACACCCAAATACACTTACAGGAAACCACATTGAGACCGGTATGAAAGGCATACATGCAGTTCCTAATCAAGATTCAACTATTGTGCCAGACTAGACCATAGGCGTCAAACCATCCCAAGAATCCAAGGGGGTAAAGCATACTGAGGTAGTAGTATTGGACACGAAGGAAGGGAAATGACCCTATGATGTACCATATCAGGATGTAGGCACCTTACCGAAACCTAAAGTCTCCAATGTCATCAACAGACATAATAACTTCTACGGAGGGAAAAAATACAGAAGCTACAAATCTGAAAGATGAATGCTCTGAAGTAATAACTACATAGATACGGTGCCCTGCCATAATTCATATAGAACTAGAACAGCATCCTCATTGCTGGTTGACTTTCCACTACTAAGTAATAATATACAGTAAACACCTAAAAGGAGGACGATGGATCATCACTTGAAAGGAAGAGCGCCAAAGACTATAAGTCAAGCATGTAAATAAATAGATCCAGATAGAGCCAATAACCTAGATACCCTGGATGAGTGGATTGGACATCTAGCTGGTCAGTCCCTATACCGGCAACCAGGAGGATACTCCCCTAGCTCTGAACAGAGCCATGTATCTAATAGTCTTAAGCATTTGCAGGCTGAGGCTTAAAACACCTTGGAAGTAGGCACAAGACTTGGAATCCTATATGAGCCAAATAAGGAACACTTCAGGGATTTACTCACTGAACTACACTATAAGACTGATAAGCCTACAATGCTTAAAATGGAAGTTGCTGCAGAAACCCCAGTTAAATGAACCTGCTCACTTATGATGTACGAGGACTGGGAAGTCAGGGTAGAAAAATGAGGGTTACGCAGATCATAGTGGATTACAAAGTGTACTTTATTAGCATTCGGGAGACTAAAATGGAAACCATTGATAGGAGACTATGCACATACTTATGGTATCAATCTGAATTTGACTGGTTACAAGGATCTTTGGGTAAGTCTGGTGGATGGTTGTGTATATGGAACCAATATAAATTTAGAAAAAATAGATTATTTGATGGGGAAGGATTTTTGGGTATTACTTGTACTTGGCATGCAGATGACATATTATCAAACATGGTAAATGTATACGGACCTAGTGATTTAGCCAACAAAAGGATCTAGTGGGAGTAACTACAGAAATTACAGTTAGCTAATGCTATGGAAAAGTGGTGTCTTATGGGTGATTTCAATGTTGTGTTGGACCAAAGTGAGAGAAAAGGGGTAAGCCACCACGTATATGTTCTACACACAAACCTATTACAAAGCTTCATGAGCAGCTCAGGTTTGCACGATCGGAAAATGCAATGCAAGAAATTTACATGGTACTTAGACTCTTTGAGATATATGAGTACTCTAGATAAGTTTCTAGTTAATTACTTGTGGACAGAAAATGCAAACACATGGGTGCATAATGGACTAGATAAAGATGATTTGGAACACTATCCCGTCAAACTAGTGTCCAAAGTGCTAAACTTGAGACCTAAGCCGCTTAAGGTTCTAGATTCATGGCTGCTTCACAAATATATTTTTTTGATAAGCCAAATTTCATTGCGTATAAATAAAGTATGTACAAGAAGGTGAAACAATACAATGAAAAGGAATGAAGGGAGAAGAAGAACAATCAAGCTACACAAGTGATCACTCGAGAGTGTCATCTAACTAATATCTTGAGTTTGAGTTGATTATCATGTCTTCTCTTCGTATCCTTCCTATGTATAGCTAAGGCTGATCTAGTACATGGCCCACCTAGGGAAATCGGTACACAGCCATGATCTGCTCTTCACCAAAAACATAATGCCATGACTATCCCATAGTCAATTTTCCATTATAGGGAAATTGGTACAGAGCTCGATTATGTTGGGTGAGCTATACTGTAATGAGTAAGATAAGTGGTACTCCGAATAGACATTCATATAAGATCAACATCAAAGAATTAGTAGAAGAACCACTCTATCAATAGATCAAAATTTTCTCTATGGATCTCATAAGTTCCTTTTCTCTACTTAAGCTTCAATAGGTACGTTCCTTGATTTCAAATGATGCTCTAAATATTGCTTTGTATACATCTAAGTTGCTGCACAAACCAGTTAGATAATGTATAGGCAAAGGTGCTCTTCTTCTTAGCTTTGATCCACATCCAAGTAGATTTTTTGATGTTCTCATAAATCAGAGTTGTGTCTGGTTGAGAAGCTCTGAAATGACAGTTGTTTCTTGCCAACTAGATGTGCCATACTACTGAGAACCAGATTGTTCTCCACGCTTGAAGGTTGGTCATGGGAGGGCATAGTGTAGTGTAAGTTTCCATTTAAGGTAGTTGTTCTATGGAACCATGCATGTGTTGAAGTTGAAGCCATGTAAGAAGCTCCTTCCACACCTGTACCATAATGAAACAGGAAGAGAATAAATGGAGTACAATCTCAAAGTATGAGTGACAGAAGGTGCAGTGGCATATTTGATCTTCTGGTATTAATCCTCTTCTCATCATTACGCATTGTGTGGGGAGTGCGTCCTGTAATAATTTCCATACAATGATTTGAATTTTTTTAGGTGTTAGTGTGCCCCATACTGAGGTTAGTAAGGAAACGTCTTGTTCAAAATAAGGTGTTGGTTGTGCAAAAACCAGTTGCTTGTATGCCATTATGACTGTATATTGGCCATATGGATTTCCTTCAAAGATGTATCTACCTGGTCCATCAATGCTGCCTGTACAGTCCTGCAAAAAAGATATAAGGTTTGTCAGTTAATGTTTTAAGAAGACCTTAATGGTCCGCACCAATTCTATTACCAGTACCAGGAGCCATTTTGATATTGTCCTATGTCTAATACGCAGGCTAAAGTTACAAAAGCAAGCCTAAACAACCATGGAAATTGAACAGCAAGGGGTCGTTGATTGTGCCACTGATCCAGCCAGGATTTCAACCTGTTGCCATTGCCAATGAGGATCTCAGTGTGGTCCCTGAACCAGTTTGATTTAGCAAGATCATGGAGATTGTTCCACCATTGAGATGCATATGATATGCCTCTTCTGCGGCCACTATGTATTGCAACAGGATGATAGTGAGTAGACAATGCATGGAATTCTCCAATGGTTAGAGAGCCATTGGAGCTATACTTGGAATGTAGAAATTTTGATGCCAAATTCTCATCCCATTTTCCTAACATGGCTTAATTAAAATACCCGAGGTGTTTGACTCACATACCTCATTCTTTGACAGGTGTGCAGACCTTCCTCCAGGATGTCCAACGCATGGCTTTATTGTTACGCTTCTTGTTCTAGAAAAAAATCTCTCTGGACAGCTGTCAGTTTCTTGATGATCCCTTGAGGAGCTCAGAGGAAGGCAAAGAAGTGAGAAGGTAAAACAGATAAAACTAAATTTAAGAGAACAAGCTTGCCACCAGATGATAAGTATTTATTGTGCCAGAGGTTGAGTGAATGCTGAACTCTATTAATGATGGTAGCCCAAGTTGCAAAACGAGACTAGTTGGCACCTAGAGGCAGTCCCGAGTATTTACAATGTAGTGAGCCAGTCCTGCATCCCATGTAGGCTGTCATTTCCTCTATGATTTCTCTGTGCATACCTATACCAATGAGGTTGCTTTTGAAAAAATTAACTTTAAGGCCTGAGGTGAGTTCAAAGTTTATTAGAGTTGCTTTGATTACCTTAATAGTATCCCAGTTGGGTTCTCCAATCAACAAGGTATCATCTGTAAAATGGAGATGACTCAGAGGGAGCTTTTCCCTGCCAATCAAAATAGGTTTGAATAAATTCAGTTCTAGAGCTTTGGTTAGCATCATAGAGAGTCCTTTTGTTGCAATAGGGAATAAGGAGGGGGATATAGGGTCCCCCTGACGCACTCCTCTTCTTGGAAATAATTCCTTAGAGGGGCTTCCATTGACAAGGATGAAGGCAGATGCAGATGAGAGGATTTCCTGCACCGACCAGATCCAGTATTGTGGAAAGTTCATTTGAAACATGGTCTCTTTGATACACTTCCAGTTAATCGTGTCAAATGCTTTCTCAAAGTCCACATTGAATAAAAGTGCTTGTTTTCTAAATTTCTTTATCTAATCAATGACCTCATTAGCTATCAACACATCATCCAATAGTTTCCTATTTCTGCTGAAGCCCATCTGCTGAGGAGATATGATTTCATGAAGAATCTCACTGGTTCTGGAATCCAATACTTTGGATAGTATCTTAGGTAGAATGCCAATGAGAGTAATAGGCCTAAAGTCTTGAACATTGGAAGTTGAGTCGGTTTTAGCTATGAGAGTGATGTGAGCTGCATTTGTTCCTTTTGCCAACATACAATTTCTATAGAATTCCTGGAAGTACAGTAATATACCAAGCATGAATGTAGGTAGAAAGTGCTTCAGAAACTTGAATTTCAAGCCATCAGGGCGTGGACTTTTCGGACGGCCATAACCCTTGATTAATAATAAGATTTCTTGTTCAGTGAAAGGGGTTGCAAGTTTGTTTGTTTTTTTTGTAAAAGCCAAATTTCATTAAAGATAAAATAAAATGTACATATTTACAACTGAAAATACCACAAATGTGGGAGATACTCTAACTACTATCCATGTACTTGGTATAAGCTGCCTGTCACTTCTTCATACCCCCCTTCTGGTATAGCTAAGGGTGATATGGTATATGGCCACCTAGCCTCATCGAAGATCACAAAGCATCTTAGCATTCAGATCATTACCGTTATCCGCTTTTCATCAAATATAAAGTCATGACGCAAACATATCAACACCCATTGTAGGGATATTGGTACACAACTCGGTTATAGTGGTGAGCTATCCATGTAGTGAAAGAAGGGATAGTAATCTGAATGGCATGCAGCTCATACCAACTACCATAAGATATAGTTAGTTAGGAATCACCTAAGCAATTTCAAATACACGGCCCTTATGAAACATAGTGACTTCCTAAAATGGGTTGTTCTTCTTCTCATGTACCAGCGCTAGGCTGCACCATCTAGTTGCAAAGAGAAAGGTTGTGTTGCTGTCTGAGTATTACATCTACAAAGCAAGTGAACTGATTGTTAAGTGCAAATGTGCCTCAGTGGCCGAATCAGCCGATAATCAACTTCATCAGCGCTTACACTATTGTATAATGAGATCTGCAGTGAGACAGTATGTGCTGTTCGTTGTATGCTTTTCCTGACCTGTACCTTTAAAAATACAAAGAAGGAGTAAGTCTATTCAAATGGAGATCATTGGGGTATGGGTGTGGGGGGTTGGGTAGTGATGTATTCGGGGACTTCTTCTACATCGCAGTCAATAGCTAACTAATCCACACCACATCTTAAAAGTGTGTAGCGTACTTGAGAGCAGATACATCGGTTGATCCCCTAATCAGTAGTTACTGCGACTTCCTGAATTTGTCAACCTGGAATAATGCATAAGAAACAAAGCATTTAAACTTCTCAACCCACAGTCCAATAGATGTATACTCAGATATGGAAAAGCATGCACTCTAAGGGATTAAGCAACCAATCAGAAAAGCTGAAGGGAAACTTATGTGAGGATATTTTAGCTTTCAGCCAGAACTAAACTTCACGTTGTATGGACTGAACAATCCATTCTACATTAATATCTTTTGCTTGAAAGTGAAATCTATTTCTAGTTTTCAACAGAGACCGCACGTCAGCCAGCCACAATGATTTCCATACATCCTTATCGATCCTCTGCGATTTGGCATCTAGGAATTGCCATAGATAGGGAGCTTCATGAATAGCATCATGCCTGTCAAGAGACAATCAGGAAATGAGTTTAAGCCAAACATACACAAAAATACCACATTTAGTAAACAAGTGATGAATGGATTCATTGGTAGATTTCGATAAACATAATGAACAAGATAAAGGTATGTTTTATGGAATGATTTTTCTATGTTGAAGGGATTCCTTCACTGGTATTGCTCCCTGCAGCATTTTCCATGCGAATATAGAAACCTTTTTGGCTGATATTTTGTTCCAAATCAAAGTTACATTGGTTGCTTTGTCCTCTAAGTATGGATGTTTGAGGTTGATGATTTGTTGATAGGTAGCCTGAACCGTGTAATTGCCTTTCCCTTGTCCTCTAAACATATATCTATCAGCATTCAGAGCATCCGGATAGACACCTCGCAATGAGTATGTCAAATTGTCTAACTCAACTAACTCTATAGGGCTGAGATTTCTCCTCCAAAACCATGACCATTGACAAGTAGAATTCACCCAATATCCCATCTCAACAACACGGGAATTTCGCTGTGAAGCTACTCGGAGGCTTTTCAGAGAACGATTTTTCCGTCCAGAACTTAATTCTGAATCCACTTCCTAGCTTCATGTAGATACATTGTTGGAAATAAGGAGAAGCAGTAACCTTGTGTATGCTTTTCCACCAGGGAGAGGCTTGTGAGATTCTGATGTGTTGCGTGTTAGGTACGTGCACAGGTGGTCTAAGGTCTCGCAGACCACCGATTTCTAGCAATCCTCCTTTATCATATTTTGATCATAGTATAGATAAAGCTAGGCTATTTCCTTCAGTAAGTAGTCTCGCACACCATTTGGCCAACTTGGCCTCATTGAATGCCTTTAAGAAACGCACTCCTAGACTTCCTTTTTCAACTCCAGTAGTTATTTTACCCCATGAGACCTAGCAGATATTCTTTTTATCTCATTGCGGTCACTTGTTGAGCGATAGAGGTACTCATTTTTGCAACAGAACAGTGGCATCACTACTTAAGAAATATGGAGTATGCCACAAGGTTTCAACCTCTTACCATCCTCAAACCAATGGCCAAGCTAAAATAACCAACAGAGAGATCAAGACCATCCTGGAGAAGACGGTGAACCCCAACAAGAAGGACTAGAGCAGGAGGCTGCCGAATGCACTTTCGGCATACAAAACATCCTAAAATACACCTATAGGCATGCCACCTTACAGGTTAGTTTTTGAAAAAACTATCATGATCCAGTGCAATTAAGACATCAAGCCTATTGGGCAGTGAAGCAGCTCAACATGAGCATCAAGAAAACAAGAGAAAACAGGAAGTTGCAGCTGCAAGAGCTAGCAGAGCTAATGCTGGAATCATATGACAATGCAGCCATATATAAAGAAAGGACAAAGGTCATTCATGACCAATTGATAGCCAAAAAGGATTTTGTTGTGGGAGATCAAGTACTGCTCTACCAGCACAAGCTTAAACTGTTTCAAGGAAAGCTGCAATCAAGATGGAGAGGCCATACACAGTAGTTGAAACGTTTCCTCATGGGGCAGTCAGCATCTTTGAAACATATGCAACCAAGGCCTTCAAGGTCAATGGCCATCGGTTGAAGCAGTACAGAGGCAGTCTACCCGGGGACAAAGCAGTGGTTTTGATGCTTCAGGACCCCATCTATGAAGACTGAAGATCAACAAGTCCAGCTGAGATATTTAAACCAGCACTGGATGGGAGGCAAACCATTGTTTTAGATCTTTAAACTTATTTACATTCAGTCATGTTATTTGATTTCCTTTGCATTTATTTGTTTGTTGAATAATGCTTTTTGCAGGAACAGTGCATCAACATCAGAGCTCTGCCACTTAATCAACTTCATGACAATTCTTATTCCTTCTCTGCTAATCAGACCACACTCAAAGTAAGCCTTCATCTTTTCTTCCTGTCTGGTTAAACAGTTGAAACTATCTAGGTCATTGGCTAATTTTCTATCTGAATTCTACACCCACTAAACTGCCTTGAACACAAGCTATACCTTAAATTATCATCTCGGTCCATCAACTCCACATAAGGCCTACTTTGTTATCCTGATGACAGACATCAGAGAAATTTGAAGCATTCCACACACACATGACACTACTCACTTGTGATATCATCCGCCCAAACTCATTTTAAGAAGATCTCTCAATATGCACATTATTTTAACAGCCTGCCTGAAATGAGAGACTCGTTTATAAATAAGTGTGGGGGAAGGATTGATCTGTGATAGGTGGATTCATTCATTCAATGGTACATAAGACCATTTGGCCTCATCAGAAAAGAGAAAGAAGAAAAAAAAATTAACCTCAGCATGGTTCTAGACCATGGCAAGAAATCAAGAGGTTAGAAAAAAAATTGAGAGGAAAGAAAGAGTGAAGCTTGGATAAAAACCTTTTAAGGCTCCAAGGCAAAAGTGAGGATAGGATTTCTTTTGATCTTTTCCTTGAAGGTACAAGGGTGAGTAAGGAGTTTTTTATTGGCTAGGTTACTCTGGTAGAAATCCTTACTTTAGGTTGAAGTTTTGAGGTCATTTCTTTCTTAGATGGTGAATGGTAAGGTAAGATATGGTTCTTGGTAATTTTCCAGAACCTACTTTAATGAGGGAGCAGCAGTTGACCAGTGTGGGGGATTTAGGACCGTCTAGCCCCTACACTGAAAGGGAGTGCCACTAAAATATTTGTGCAAGGGCTCTTCTCTTCTCTTGTTTCTTTTCTTTGCTTTATTTTTTTTTTTACAGAATTTTGAATCGTGTGTCATAATTCATGTGTTTGTTCTATCATATATTTGCTCGGGGACAAGCAAAGAAGCAAGTATGAGGATTTTATAGAAGCATTTGTGCTCATGATAACAATGCATGAATTGTTGTTATTATTCTAACAATTTGCAGTGTTTAAGCCTTAATGTTTGCAGCCTTGTGTGATCCGTGGATTCAGCTAAAAAGACGACATTACCTACTATTCAAGGCTGCCGCCATCAAGTTGCAAGTTCCATACAGAAGAATAAAAAACAACAATAAAGTGAAGAAGAAGAACATCAAGTGCTCATGCTCCAAAGTTCAAGATATCGCTTGCTCTTATTGGATCTAAAGATCAAAACACAAACTCAGGGCCATTATCACCCAAGGATTGATGATATGAACCAAGTTAACCACGGTAAGAAGCTAAAAACAAGACGTCAGCAAGTTCAGTCTGCAAAAAAATAGGAAATAGAGCAGTAGAGCCAAGCTGATCGTGAAGCATTTTCCAGGAACTACCAAGAGTGCATCAGAGTGATTCAGCATGATACACCTGAAGCCAAATGTTCACATGCAGCTCACGTACACAATGAAGCTCTGATACATGAATTTAAGTAGACCAGAAGTTCAAGAAAAATTCAGGAAGTGATGAACTCGATCAACCTTCAGAGCAAAAGAAAAAATCTGTTTTGACAATTTTGCTAGTTTGATGAAGATCACGGTTTTCTCTATAATTCTTCAGGAGTTGCCCTGCACTTACTGCTATACAACTTACAGACGGAGATATACATGCCACGTTCAAGGAAAATATGGAGCAAAATTCAGTCAAAATAGATTGGAATAGCTTCCCTATCCATTGTTCAGTAAATCCCTACTTTTAAGGGATCTGCTACCCTTTCTTCTTATCTGTTTTTGAGTGGATTTATGTGTATAAAGGAGAGGGGTGAAAAGGGTAGAAAGGGAGTCAATCTAGGGATAGAAAAACGTTGTACTTTCCATTCAAAACTTCAACAATAAAACATTTTAGAAAATCTGGAGCAAGGTGGAGCAGATTGTGTTTCCATGATACATTTTACTGGAATCTTGTTGTTTCTCCCAATTATGCTTGACTAGATCCATCATTCTTATGTTGATCTGCAAGTTCTGAGGATTCCTGGAAGAATTGGTGAGGTGCAACGCCAAAACAAGACAAATAGTATTGGTTTTAAGTTTGTAGATACACTTGCATGTTTCAATTCTTGTTAACTTGGATTG
>JAOWBN010002479.1:0-11318 GCA_028565015.1 Pinguicula moranensis | reverse complement strand
GAAAACTAATCTTGCCTCTCATCAGCATCCTCTGTTTTGTCCCCTGTTTTATAAAATGATAACTGAAAAAAAAGGAGAGAAGTTTAGCCAGCCAACTATCCTGCACTTAATGATGGGCTCTCGGACCATATACGAGGAGACACACAAACACTACGAACACTTATATAAGGATTAACAAAAACGTGCCTAAATAAATGCATAAGAAAGGTTGGGTAACAGAGAAGATGATGATGCAAACCGTTTCTGGTTATTGAGTGAAGCAACGTGGTTGGGCAGGGCTGAATCTGCACTGGTCATGGTGGGGTATTTGCGCGTAACGTGGGACAAAGTTCAATCATTCAAATCGTGCCGAAAGATGAGCAGAAGCAAATAAGCAATCCCCGACTGACTTTATTATATGTTCATATTGTATTTCAACAAAATCTCCCACTGACTTTAGTACATTCCTATTGTATTGGGAGGTCTATAATGGACTGGACCGACATAATTTGTAATCTTTTGTCACTCCAGTTAATGGACAATAAGGCATGAAATGTAATCATTTAAAGAAAAGATGTACGAAATATTACAATCTTCACGTATGTGGTGTGGATATTGCACGCGGATAGAAATAATATGCTTTCGAGATCGAGTGTCTATTATTGTATTGTATATATTGTGGATATTGCCAAAATAATTTCTAGGAAGAAAAATTGGAAGTTTTTTTTGGTAATTAAATTTTATTAAATAAAAAATATCAATTAACCGCACATATATTAGGAGTTGGCTAACATAAATATAAAATTCTTGATATTTATCCTTAATACACGAAACCAACTAACTCTTATAATTTTTTTGCTAAAAATTATTGCCCTATACTATTTTACTGATTCTGACCCGGCGATAGAAGGCGCACATGAGTTTGACTTATTTCCGACTTTTCCAGCTGTTAACTGCCCAGTAGCCAGTAGCGCGTGATTTTTCTTTCCACTTTTCACCGATTTGTTTTTCGGCGCATACTTCTACATTTGGTCTTTTCATTGGGCTCTAAATGGGCTATCACCTAGTTGGGCTTTATCTCTTCTAGGCCCAGTAAGAGATGCTTTACCATTTTCTTTTAGTTTTTGCTTTTCAGGTTCAATACATGTCTATCTGTCCCAGAACTTGTCGTCGCCGGAATTGAAATGGAGGACGACGACGAGCCTCCGGTAGCAATCGCAATAAACGACGTCGTTAGCCATGATACCGAGGAATTGCGTGACGAACGGCCATTTGATATTTCCGGAGCTCAACCGGTTGGCGTCACCGTCATAACAGGATATCTCGGCGCCGGCAAGTCTACTGTGAGGAAAAAATTAAATTTTGAGAAATCATGGTTCATGTTTGTTTGATATTCTGTCAATTTGTGATTGTTTTTTGTTTCGCCAGTTGGTGAACTATATATTGAATGGACAACATAGGAAGAGAATAGCGGTAATATTGAATGAGTTTGGGGAGGAAGTAGGAGTGGAGCGAGCGATGATCAATGAAGGGGAAGGTGGAGCGCTTGTGGAAGAGTGGGTTGAGCTTGCAAATGGATGCGTTTGTTGCACTGTCAAACATAGCTTGGTTCAAGCTTTGGAGCAACTTGTGCAGAGGAAAGAAAGGTTAGATTTTTTTCTTTAATCATAATTGGTGAGCAGTTGTTTGGGATTTCATCTCCTGGTGCGTCATGGGAATATTGAATAAACTGAACTGATGGTAATGAAGCTTTTTGCTGAGCATATTGAAATTCAATTGCTGAATTGAGAAGAATTGGTTCATTAATTGTTTGTTTATCTTTGAGTTGCATCTATGTGTAGAATCGACCATATTTTATTAGAGACCACAGGGCTCGCAAACCCTGCTCCTCTAGCATCTGTGCTTTGGTTGGATGATCAGTTGGAGTCAGAAGTTAGGCTCGATTGTATTATCACCGTGAGTTTCTTTCTCATGGTTTCTTAATATTGAACTTCTTGAAACTCTTAATACTTATGATTCTATGGATTCTTTGATTCACGAACTCTGTGACTACTTTTTGAATTGTTTTTCACTCTGTTTTTTCAGGTGGTTGATGCCAAGAACCTCCGCTACCAGCTCAGATCACATCATGATTCATCTTCTTTTCCAGAAGCATATAGTCAGATTGCATTTGCGGTATTGTTTCGTGTGTTTTTATTGGTTCTGTGATTCATACGTGCAGAGGAGCTTGAACCTGATTAGTAGTCTGTCTGCAATTCTGGGACGAGGTTTTAGATGCTTCTTTTTTCTGTTTGTCCTAGGATATTGTGATACTTAATAAGGTTGATCTAGTGTCATCTGAGGATTCTGAGTTCACGTTAGCAGATCTGGAAAAGGACATACTTAGCATCAATTCCCTTGCCAGCATTGTTCCTTCAGTTCGTTGCCAAGTCGACTTGTCAATGATATTGGACTGTCGAGCATATGATGCTAAGGTTGGCCTCTCATATTCATGCCTTGCCGTCTCATTTTACCATCTTTGCATGACATTCTTTTTTCTGACCAAGCAATAACAAGATGAAGTTTCCTGCTTATTTCAGCATGCCACGCGTTTGGATTCACTGTTGAAAGAAAATAGGCCATTATATACCAGTCAACTTCATGACTATGGTGTAAAAACATTATGCATTTGTGAGCCGAAGAAGGTGGATCTTGAGAAGGTACTTACTGAGCTGGCAAACACATGAAAGAGAAGAGCACTTCGGGCAATTACAGTAATCCCGCATATATTTCATTAGCAACATTTCAGAATTATGTCAGCCTAAATGCAGCCATTTCTAGGTCAGGATGTGGATCGAGGAAATTCTTTGGGATAAGAAATACGGCATGGATGTGTATCGGTGTAAAGGGATTCTAAATGTTGCAAACTCGGAGGAGCTGCATACCCTTCAGGTAAAGCTTTTCAAACTTGACTTAACTATCTGAGCTTGTTTATATGCATCATTTTCATTATCTTTCAGGCAGTGAGGGAAGTTTACGAGATTGTTCCTACCCGCAGATGGAAAGATGACGAGAATAGAATCAACAAAATTGTCTTCATAGGTACCCTTTTTTTCTTTCTTTCCTTTAACCAGTTTAATAATATACTTGGCAACAGAAATCTACTAGTGGACATGAAATTGTTTGTTTTCCTAGGTCGGTCGTTAGTAGAAGAGACTCTTGCTAGTACCCTGAGAGCCTGCGCAGAGTGATTTTCGTGCAGACCTAGTTCAATATCCTCGAGCCTGTTATATGGCTCCTTGCCAAGTACGTAGTATGCAGCAAATGCCGTGGCTAGTAGCAGTTACTTCCCCAAGGGAGCTCTTTGGGTATCCGGTGTTCTAATCAGAGCTTCTCACGTTGCTGTTGATTTGGGGAATCGTGGTGTTGGCAAGTGAAGAATTCGTTAGCTACACAGTTAGCATGGTTCCATGCAAAAGAAAATCTTATGTTCAATCCGAGAGAGAGGAGAATGATATATGTGTTCATTACCAAGATATCTTTCTAGCACTACATTCCTACAAGTCTTTCCATTGCAAATGTAGTTGGAAGATTATTGACAATTCTTTTAGATTTGTGCTAATAATGGACTAGAGTAAAATGACTTTATTAAATTTCAGTACTTTTATTTAGTGAAGTTGCTGGAACTCAATACATCAAATGACGTAATGTATATTGGGTTGCAATGGAAATAGCCTCTTTGTATAATTAAAAGAGTAAAGTCGCGTACATCTGACCCCTTATACCTCAACTTAGTTGTGAATATACTGGGTACGTTGTGGACTGTGGACATTCCGACCCAGCATCATTCACCAATATCCAAAAAATAATTGCATATTGTAGAAGTTTATCAGATCCGGCTCAATAGGACTCTTGATCATCTTCAATGGATATGGGCATCTCGAGTTTGCATGTCAGTCAATAATGGCTCTTGTTGAGCCACTCCTTGATGCCAACCCCATTAAAACCATGCGAGCACGGCATGCACATGGCTTCTTCGACATCCCTAAACTCCTCCAAGCCTATCGTGCATGTTTCAAAATTGTCTACCTTCGTGGAAAAATGATATACCGCACGACGTGCGCAAATACATCTCAAGACATAACTATTTTTATCATTATACCCTCGTGTTAAACACTAATACAGAAATTTACACGGGATATAATTATCCATTTTGTGGTATCTTGCGCTGTCTTGTCGTGCGCTATATCATTTCTCACCTTCTTGCCACCCAACGATTCAATCACCCGACTCAATATTACGCATATTACGGAACAGCCAACTGCTGAGACAAAAGCTGATCCGAATCTCCATTGTAACCGTGTGTAGTCCGAGTGTTGTTATACTTGGCGAGTTTTGTGTGATTTGTGTATATTTTAGACCAATGCTTTGTGTGATCATGAATTGCCGTGATCACAAAAATTATTATATAATACAATGAGTAGAGACTAGGGGGTATTGTTATTTACCTTTAGTTTTTTAGTTTTTATTTTTTCTTCTCTTTTTATTTTTGCTTTCAACGCCGATCAGAATAACGATTATTCTACGAATGAATTAGAACCAGGCGAATTGTAAGGAAAAATGACAAAAATTGCCCGAAAATTAGAGAATAAAGTCTCTCGGATTCAATAATATTTAATATCAATTCAATGAATAATAACTAAATCCACAAATCGAACTTTATAACGAAAAATCGTGATTAGTCAAAATATGTCAAAAATAGCCAATCCCAAAAATCACTCTTAATCAAATTTCAAATTACAACAAGCAATATGCCAAAAATTAGGCTCAAATCGGGATTAATTAATCCTATTAATTGATAGATTGATTTATTTCTAAAAATAGTAAAAAATTAACTAAAACTAATAATTCAAAAAGAAAGATAGCAGAATTTGAAAACGACTTAGTCTGAGAAAACGAGCATACTGAAAAGACGTTTTCGAATTGAGATCCTATGCCCGATTATGATAACCGTAGCTAAAGATATGCAAAAAATACTGAAATCATCCTTAATTAGGAATATGTTCCCATTTTTGTACATTCTCCCAAATTCGTCCCGGGTTGGAAACCACTCGACCTCGACCTCGAATTCGGACTAGGCCACCAGGATCCCGAGATAAGCATAATGGATGATAATTATTGAAAGCAAAAACGAACATGTCCGCCATGATAGCCCTATTCTCTGACAATCTTCTCTCACTCTGTTGGGGAATGGATTAATAGTTCTGAATGCTCAATGGCAATGATTGCTCCGTCAATAACAGGATGAACTTCCTCTGGTTGAACGTGGTCCGTCAATTGGATCGGCACCGCCAAGGTCTGCTTTACTAAATTCTCTATCAAGACATAATCAGAGAATTGAAAACCTGGTGACTCGTCATACTCAATTCCCTCCTCGATATTATCTAAATTTATATCGAAATTATGAAGACTTTCATACTCAAAGTAGTCATCCAAATCTGATTCTCTATACGACTCGACAAACAAAGAATATCCAAATTTCTCTAGATTGTTAGGAGTCTTCAAATTTCTAGCTGCCAGGCAATGGGTTAATTCTGCAACTTGCCTTTGCAAATTCTCAGTCATCATTATGCCCTGAATATTGCGATCACAATATTGGGCTTCCTCACTTTGAACCTGCCTACGACGACCACGACCACGAACTATATCATGTGCACCATGTTCCTGTGCTACAACTTCGACCATGTTAAGTTCCCAGAAAGATGTTGATGCTCTGATACTAACTGACACCGGACAGAATAACGATTATTCGCGGGCTAGTTAAACCAGGAGAATTGCAAGAAAGAACAAAAAACTTGCTTGAAAAACAGAGAATAAATTCTCTAGGATTCCAATCATATTTAATATCAATTCAATGAATGAAAACTAATTCCACGTGCCGGACTTTATAGCGGACAATCATGATTAGTCAAAATCTGCCAAAAATAGCAAATCCCAAAAATCAGTCCTAATTAAAGTTCAAATCAAAACAATCAATTTGCCATAAATTAGGCCCAAATCGGGATGATACCAGAATTTGAAGACGATTTATTCTGAGAAAATGTACATACTGAAACGACATTTTCGAATTGGAGTTTTATGTGCGATTCTGATAATCGTAGCAAAAATATGTACAAAATATTAAAATCAGTCCGGAATATGTTACACATTTTTGCAGCCTGCATCATCTTCTCCTTATTTTTGAGTTTTTTGAGTATTTTAAAAAATTATGAAAAAATATAAAAGTTATAAAAATAGTGTTAATTACCTCTAAATTTCAATATTCACGCTGGAATGGGGACATAAACGAAAAAATGCAACAAGATATTGAAAAAACCCAAACCCTATGAACCCTAAACTTCGATTTTTAAGGAATATGTGTCCATTTATGTGTCAACTTATGTGTCCACATATCCTATCCCTAGTTTAAGATATACACAAATCATACAAAACTCGCCACGGATAACACTCGAACTACTTCAAGATTCGGATTTCGTCTGTGAATCTTGGCATAAGCATGAGCAATCGAAAATTTGGTATCGGCCCATATAGATGTCGTACCAAAAAATTTCATAGAAGATTTTTTGTACCAATACTAAATTGAAATATAAAAAAAGTGGTATTAATTTTTAATATTAATTTAGTTATCTTATTAAAATCACTTCTTATTTTTATATGAAGAGTATTTATTTTTTAATTAATTATTAATATTAATTTAATAATTTTGTAATTTTTTGGTCGAACATCAAAGTGTTTGGCCATCTGAACTGAAGGAACCTACTATCAAAGCGTTCGGAATAAAGTTAGTACTGGAAGATCAAATCTTTGTCGCTGGTTTTATTACCCTGTGTCCCTGTCTACTTCCTTAACTGTACAGTTGTTTTATTAAGCTCACTACTCTTCACTCTTCAGGAAGCTGTACAACCTCATTTGATACCAATCAATTCACCTACGTGCTATGCTCATTTCTATGATATCTCCCAAACCAAAAAGTACATTTGTAGAAAACTACAGAAGGTGTCACAAACCTGAATGCGATCTAAGATTATTATTTCTAAACTGATCACCTATGGTTGTTTAGCTTTCTCAACAATAACATCCGGTAAAGCCTCATTTTCATCCGGAAGCAGAACGAAAACCAAATACATAGCACGTACACATCAGCCCCTGAAGAACCAGATCACCTATGGTTGTTCAGCTTGCTCAGAACCAATACTTTAAAAAAGCCAAAAGGAATGAAAGGTGAACGATACTTGTCTACCCGCACATTCAGTGAAGCGGACAAAGGCCTGTCACCACAGCAGGAGGTGCCAGAGTTTGTCATATTAGAAAAGAGGCACATAGCAGGACAGTATCTAAACGAAAAAAAACAAAAAACAGCGGGAATGAAGAAAATTCTGGCCAAACAAATAAGAGAATGAACCTTTGGGGATATACAGATATGTAATAATCTGGGCAACTTACGGTCAAGTGTAGTCTGCGCTATATTGAAGATTAAAAAGCAGATCCCGTCGATTCTCTGTTCCAAGTCGGATTCTGAACTGTCTGGCCAAGTATCCTACCTTTTCATTAGATTCATAGTCCATCTCTCGAACACAACGCCTTCGGACCTTTTTCAGAATTTCCTTTGTTGGTTCATATCCAGCAGATACCTGCTCAAGAATTACGGTTCCAACTAGTAGATAAGTCAACAGTATAACTAACCTAAAAGAAGCATGTTAAACAGTCTATAGAGCAAGCTATAAAATTTTACCATTTCATCAATCACATAGAGAGCAGCTTTAGGATCCTTCTTAATAAGATGAGCATCAATAAGTAGAGAATATGTAGTTGCATTTGGTTTCACGCCTAACCCAAGAAAGTGCTCAAATACTTTTACAGCTTCATCTCTCTGCCACACATGAAATCCTTTTAGTCATAATAGAAATAAGCAGCAAACTTGCATTTGGGGTGCAATGAAGCATGATAAAAAAAGGTAAGTGCCAAAACAAGTAACAGCGTGAAAACAACTACACTGGGTAGAAAATAGTTAAAATGAATATTTTGTAGGTAACTTCTGGTCAGACAAATGCAGAATCACAGAGGTTAAACAAAGGGGAAAAGCGAGGAAAAGCAGCAGGATATTGTGATGTCAAAGAGTCACCTTGCTTAGCTTCCCAAAAGCACATATCAGGGCATTGTATGAATGGATGTTCGGGGTCAATTTAAATGAAGCATCAATTGCATTAAATGTCTGGTAAGCTCGATCAACATCCCATATATTTGCGCAGCCAAGAACTATGCAATTTAGTGCAGCAACAGATTTATATGGAAGATTGGCTTGACTTAAATTCTCCAGCTGATAATAAACCTGAACAACCATTAAAAAATGCATCAAAAGAGAGCCAAAATAGTGCATCGTTATGAACACAAGGATAAATTAAAGCAAACAGCCACCAAACAGAAATGCACGGGTCAAAGAGTTTGGAATATCTAATCTATTAGAAAGCACCTTCTTGGTTCCTATAACAGGAGATTTCATTAGGAAAAGAATGTCTATGCAAGGAAAACACAGACAAGAAAATAATAGCAGCATTATCTATTACACAATGAAGGACTATGTTCGCAGAAGTTAGTCCACATAAGCTAAGAATAATAAGGCATTCAGACGAGAACTTACAGAATCCAAAGTCGTAAAACCATTTTTTGAGCACGCCAATACTAGAGGATTTAGACAATAAAATGGCGAGAATAAATCATCCAGAGCTTCATGGTTAGAATTCCCATATGCTGTCTCAAATTCATGAAGAGTACTAAAGGCCTTCTGCAGGTTCCCCAAATTAGCATGACCATATATTTTCCCAAGGTACAATTCAGGGTCTGCAACTTTCTTCTGACGCAATGATTTCCTGAGGACAGACCAAGAATAATCCAACAGTTTGGAATTGAAAGTTCTACCAGCAGTTCCAAGAGCAGAGACAATTAACCCTTGATCTACAGAGAGAAGAATAGAAGGGCTCTCAACCTCTCCTCGAGCAATCCATTTGGCCATAAACTCCAAAGCATAATTAGTTAGATGGCAGTTATCTGATTGCATAGCAACATCAGCAATATCAGTGCACAATTTCCAGGTAGGGAGCAACGACTTGTTCTGATCCGTTTTCTGAGTGCAGACATAATATAAAATTCAGTTGCCAAAATGCGTGAAGTGTCAACATCATATGGGTTTAAATGGCTAGCCAAAGATTTGTACCTTGCATCTTTCTATAAATGAAACTAGCGTATCCAGCCTCAAATTTTTAATACAGCATCGAATACAATCCATAAATGCCTTCTTTGACAAGATGAATCCAGATTTCAACGTGAGATCAATATACTTAAGGGCAGAATCAAGTTGATTTCTTGAAAGAAACATGTCAATAACTAGGTCATAGGACTCCTCATCAGGTAAAGATTCTTTGTATTCTTTTCCAGACAGGAGCATCCTGGTGTAAATAAAGCAAAGAGTCGGTAATCAAGCAATAAATTAAGAACCAAGTATTTTTTTTTATTATAAATAAGAAAAAAAAAGGTTTTCAAGAAACTATTGAAATCCCGCTTACATGAAAGAAAATAGCATTAATGTTTCATCACTTGACTACCCATTCATACACCCAAGCCCGCGTAAGAATACAGCGTTATGCAGTCAGAATATCACCAGACGAATACTGTTCTCCATGTACATTAAGTTTTGAAGGCATAATAAAGCTCCAAAACAGTACTAAAGAGCAAGACGAGATTGTACATTAAATCTTTTCCTTCATAAGGAATTACCCCCCAGCTTACATCAAAGATTAAGTACCAACCTCTCAATCAATTTCTCAGCTGCGAGTGTTTCACCGGGCTTCAGCATCGCCTTGAGCACGAGATTGTAGGACGCGGTATTCGGCGAGATCTCATACTGGTCCATTTGGGCAACAAGATCGAGCAATTCCCCAGCAGATGCCCCGAGCATCAAATTTGCCCGCAGATAATGATTATAAAGATTGACATCAGGCATATTCGGCTTCCCGCTCTGATCCAACGACTTAACCCATATCTCAAAGAGCTGTTTTATGTCCTCCCAGTTCTGCGATGTCATCCAATTAGCGAACTCGTTCATCAATCTCCCATTGTCAAGTGACTCGGAGAGAAACGGTGTTCTAGCTCGATTCCTATGCTGGAGAAACCCCAACCCAACAGGAATAAGTGCCCCGTCGCCGGGTGAAGAGACGAATGAAGGGTTCCGCCAGTTTTCCTGGTAAAGAGGGCTTCCGGATGCGGGGTTCGGCGGCAGAGGCGGGGGCATCGTAGGAGCATCTGCCAGCTGCGCCTCTTGACTGAGATGAACGAAAGTAGAGATGCATTTGAAGCTCTGTGGCCGAAGGAACTGCCCTGATTTTGACAAGACTGCAAGTGACGGCATTCTCTTCACCTACAAGATACAGATTGCCAAGAATGTAACTGGCAGTGGATGGAAAGTAGTGTAGTGTTCAGTTTATAGGGTTTTGCGAAACTCAAAGCTTCAACATTTGATTTGGATTTGCTTGGCAATGGCATTGGGGGAGGGGAGTGGTATTAGTATATTACGCGAAAACTCGAGGGTAAATTGGTGAACATGGTTCATATTTGGGTTTTATTGGGAAAGACTGCCCTGGCCCATGGGTCTATAAGAAAAATATGTTGGACCAAATATTTCGGGGGCCAGCCCACACCTTATTTTCTTAAAAACAATGCATGTGCTCCCCTTAAATCTCTGTAAAAACATCTTGACTCAGGCTTTACCTAGATCCCAAGCCCAACTATTATTTTTTTTAATATGAATCCCAACTATTGTTTATTCTATTGAAAAGTTGCGTATGCACGTACCTAGTTAAGGTGATTTTAAAATTTATACCTTTTTCATAAATAGGTGATGAGCCCATTGCCATGGTTATTCAGCATGGCTCATATATCAACCATGCAGGACCGATCCTGCATGATTTGGGATCATGTTGGGCCACACAATTATTCGGTATGCCCAGGTGGCTTATTTATATTATGCCTATTTATTTATATTTATTTTTTTATTTTTAAATTATTACTTTAATATTTAAAAAAAATACCATCATGTCGGAGTCGGACCATCCATCATGTTTGAATATGAGGTGAGGCCAACCCACTCGCTTACTATACCGGATCGATCGGGCCAACTAACAAATTATGCCCAGTCGATCCAACACGACAAATAATTGCACCCGACCCAACCGCCCATTTTGTGTAGCTCCAAATAACTACCTCTACCTATCCTCAGGGGCGGAGTCAGCTTTTGTACCCAGGGGGGC
>JAOWBN010002468.1:0-11319 GCA_028565015.1 Pinguicula moranensis | reverse complement strand
AACCTAGTTCTCTTTAGAATAGGAATTGAAGAAGCAAAGAGATCCCTCTCAAGCTTGTAATTTTCATTAATCAACGTCTGTCTCAAGAATGAGAAAAGTTGTCTTTAAATAGGTTTACAAAAGGATAAATAGGTCTTATGGAAATCCCTAATTAAAAGCCCAAAATAATGGAAAAACTAGCCCAACATTAATTAAAGAAAAAAGGGCTCAAATTTAATCCTATTTTATTTAATAGCATTTAACGAAATCAATCTCAGCTTCTCGGAGCATTCTCAGCCTCTACCAACTCGATCATATTGATCCATGGCTTGCCAACATCTAGTTTGGCTTCATCTTGCTTTCTTACGCATTCCAGCAATATGTTCAATGCTTCCTTCATCTTCTTGGTCCTTGCGTGGGTCATTGGGTCACCCATATCCTTTAAAGGATCAACAAAGCGTGTTTGGGCTCGTACATTCTCATCACCATAACACGATATTCAACCTCATTGCTAGATCGGGGCACAACGTTTTGCTGCTTGGCGAACCAAGAAACAAGATAAGATCCAAGAAAAGTCCCATACCCCGTAGCATAGCATCAATTATCAGGATGACCAGTCCAATCAGAATCGCAAAAGGCTTGAAATTGGAGAGAGCCAAGAGTGTAACAAAGACCATGATCAATAGCGTCTTTGAGATGGCAAAGAACCCGCTTGGTAGCACTCCATTGAGGCTCACATGGATTATGCATATGCTGACATAATTGATTGACAGAGAAAACAATATTAGTCTAGAAAGTGTGCAATATTACAAGGCACCAACCGATTGACGATAAAACGTAAGATCAATGAAGCTTAGGGGAGAAACATCATGAACAGTCAAATGGTCAGTAGAACTACACGAAAGGATAATTACTTGGCCCCACTCATCTTCGTAAGTTCCAGAAGAAAAGATTATACTTACTCGAACAAAGATGGAGACTAGATGCATCCCGAGTTGATTGAAGACCCAAAAAGTAGCCCAACTCACCCATATCTTGAAGCCGAAAATTAGAATGAAACTCGACAATGAGATGAGTAATAACAGTAAAGGAGCTGTCGATAAGAATATCATCAATATAGACGAACACAAATATCTTAGTACCACTAGAGTAGTAGATGAACAAAGAAGTATCAATTGTCGAGCTGGTGAACCCAAGTGTCAGCAAAGCCTGGGATAACTAGAGATAACATGCTCGAGGGTCCTGGTTCAGACCATAGAGAAATTTCTTTAGGAAATAAACATGGCCTTGGAATTGAGAAGAGATAAAAGCCTTGAGGTTCCTCCATATAAACTTCCTCTGTAAGATCCTCATGCAAAAACGCATTGAAAATTTCAAGATGAAGAACACTCCAGTCAAAGTGAATAACAAAAGCAAGCAATACATGAATGGCGGCCGGCTTCACAACATGAATGAACATCTCATTAAAGTCAATACCCTGTTCTTTCTCAAATCCACGGTCAACAACGTGAGTCTTATATCAATCAATAAAACCATCAGTGATATGAATCCTTGCCAAACTTGTGGCAAAATTCCTCACCAATTCAAGATTCAAAAATAAGATTTAAAAGGGACGAAATTGTTGTGCTTTTGCCTGAGGACAACTTTTGTCAACTAACAAGAAGTCACAATTTATGTAACCGAGATCACTACCAAATAATCCTCCGAAAGCAACTTGTGCTAACTAAGAATTAAGGATAAGTTCTTTTAAAAACGACGCCACTTAACTTGAAAAGAAAAAAAAAGTCAAAAGTTGGTTTAAAACCAAAAGAGAATATTAATCTCACAAAATTGCATAAAAATAAAGGTATCTTACATGTCTTGTGTTGTGCCCTTATATAGAGGATTAATGGGTCAAAATTTGGTACTAGTTCCCCACTAGGAATCTAAATAACTAAATAAACATAACTAAAAAGTTTCCTAATCTAATAGGTATGGATAAGGAAATATCCAAGTCTAAATGAGTGAAAATTAGGTAATATCCCAATCTAAAGATTTAGATAATGAAAGAGTATCTTTGGATAAGGAAGGAAAATCTTGGGATAATATCTAATAAGAAGTTTCTTTCTACATGAGATCTATTCCTAATTAATGCTTGTTCACACCATGTCTCGGACTTCCCTCAAATCACACATGCACTCCTTGGCGGGCTTTTATTTTGGGCTTCAACTTGGATCATGTTAATGGGACAAAATTATTTAATTGGGCCGTGGGGCCTACTAAGCATAAATGGGCCTTGCGGATCATTTTCTTCTTCTCGAGCCCAAACTCATTGGATCATTAAGTTCAAGGTCTCTTTGAATTTCTTAGCTCTTAGGCGTGTGATTGGGCCTTCTTGAAGCCTTAATGGATCATGACTTATAGCCACCATCTCGTCGTCTTTGGGATCTATTTTCATGACCTCTTGGTCCACACCACTAGTAGGTTTGGGTGCAATTTGGATTGCATCAATCAGGATGCTGATTTATCTTAATGAACCACTTACACCGGATAATATTCTGATTATGGGGTATATGACACAATGCCCAAGTAGAATTATCAAACATTGCATCAAACTCAGTTTTCGTAGAAGATTGCCATTTCAGAGAGGATGCAACTTGCAAGTAAGTGGTAGGTCCGCTAGGAATCTGAACACAAGCTAAAACCCGAACAAGGTCACAAGTGGAGAAATAAATTTGATAATCAGGAAACTATTTTGGGTGAGAAGAACTTGTTTTGGACCGAGTTACAATTGTAGAAGAGGGCAGGAGAACCAGGTCAACGGGATTAGGAAAAAGTGACTGGTCTGAATCAAAATTAGAATTTGGATCTGGAGATATAGATCCGCACTGATCGGACTGGACCGGGGCAAGAGGAACCAAATTGGAAGAAAACCCAATTCAGAAACGTAGTCTAACTGACTTGGCAAGGATGATGTCACCATGGGCAAGGTTAAATCGATAATTAAGAGAGGCTGATGATCCGCTGATGTGGTAAGGCTGACGTAAGCTCAGTGAAGGATGTGGCGAATTTGGAATTATAGGAAGTTGAGGGCTAGAAATAGAAGACGGTGAAAGTTGAGGGACCAAAGTCAAAACAGGAGAAATGTGTGGAGCTTGATGTAAGACAAATAAAATTTGTGGGGCAATATTAGAATTAGAAAAAATTGGGGGATCAGAATGAGAAAAAGGATAATAAAAAAAGAAATAATGGAAGTAACAAAACTTGGATTAGAGGCAAAGGGAGACAAGTGTGAGGCAGAAGCACCCGCGAAAGCAGGAAATAAGCCCTCATAAAAAAAATTATATGTTTAGATATGTATATAGCGCGACTAGGATCAAAATATTTATATCCAGAATCCTAATATCTATATCTTAAGAAACACATTTTTTTTGCTTGAAATATTAATATATAAGTGTTGTAAGACCGAAGCAGGGGATATCATGCACAACCAAAGGAGCAAAAAAAAGAGAGTAATTGGGCTTAGATCCAAACAATTTTTGAAATGACCTAAGATTAGAAAGCATAGGTATAGGAAGCCTGTTAGTAATAAAAATAGCTGTGGAGTAAGATTTAACCCAAAATTTAGTTGGTAGGTTGGATTGGGCTAGCAAAGTCAAGCCTTGTTGACAATATGCCTATGTTTTTGTTCAAGAAGCCTATTTTACTGTGGAGCACGATGACATGACAAAAGATGAAAACTGTAGAAAATCATTGAATTTGTTTGAGTAAATCTCCTCCCCCCATCGGTTTTATCTTTTCCGAAAATTGATTTGCCAAATAAGATAGAGAAGACATCAAATTTGGCTTTGATATGATATAACCAAGTGAATCTAGTAAAATCATCAATAAATAACGACACAATAAAAAAATTCATTAATTGAAGAAACAGAAGTTGACCTACATCAGAATGAATAAATTCTAAAAGAAGAACAAAGACCCGACTTGAAGACTCAAAAGGTATTTGCTTCCCCTTGCCAATTTGATAGGGTTCACAGACACACTCATAATTCAAAGTTCCAATAAGCAGCAATTGACACTGACTAATAACTGAACGAACAACAAATGACGATGAATGCCCTGATCTAGCATGCCAGACATGAAAATTGGTTTTGACACCAATCATACCAACTAGAGCATGCTTAATCTCTCGAGGACTCAAACCAAACTTAATTGGGTACGTGCCTCCTTCATTGCGACCCTTCAGTAGTGTCATCCCCATCTTGTTATCCATTATAAAATAACCAAAGTCAGTTATGATAAAGAAGCATCGATTATCAACATAGAAACGATAAACAAAAAGTAGATTGGTATAAGCTTGAGAATAGTGAGAACACAAAGATAAAGTAAGGGACAAGTAGAGGTAGGTATAGTTAATGAACCTGCATTTTGAATTTGCAAACCTATCCCATTACCCACAGCTACTTCAACAGATACAGAATAAGTTTGTTGCAATGAAATGTGCGCCAAGGTATTGGTGATATGTTCATTGGCCCCACTGTCTATAAACCAGATACTATCATCAACATCAAGATTGGATATAGCAACCATGGCAGCAAGTTGAACTGAAGAATGACGCCCCTGATAACCAAAGTTCATCCATTGTTAGAAATCAAGAGCAATGTGATAATATATATTTCACAAATTTGGTACTGAAAAGAGTGTCGAACCATTATTTTAAAGTGGGCCGCTAGTCTGATTAAAAGTCTGCTATTGATGGGTTTCTACTATTTTGTTGTTGATCTGGGAGAGGTGGGCCAGAAATAATCCCAACAGATCCCTGGAATTGATGACGCCCGCACCCACGTCCATGATAATTATTCTGGACCCGATTGGACTGACCCCTATAATTGTTATATAGCCCACCAGAATTCATGAAGTTTGCGCACCAGAGTTATTATACAACCCACCATAATTGGGCCCAATTTGTTGATGTTGGAGCCCAAATCAGTTAGTGGAGAACGTGTCCATTAATGAAGATGCAGTTATTGTTGGGGAATATTCCAAACTTTGTGAAAGGGGAAATAACAAAATAAGGCAACAACACAAGATTTACATGGTTCGGCCTGAAAGCCTACATCCATGGGAGAAGAGGAAAATCAATCCACTTAGAAATAACATTCTCGTGATACAACAGAGACACAGAGAATAAATAGAAGATACTGAGAAAATCTTTCAAGTCCCGCAGACACAAAGCGTCATATTCCAAGTCTCACATCTCTCTATTTTTCTCTCACCCAGTCCCTCTCCTTTTTCTGTCTTTGTTCTCAACCCTAACAGTTAAGAGATCTCATATTTATAGGCATGAATTCTAATATTATTAGAATTCTTACAAGGAATATTAATTCAAGTCAAATACTAGGAATGTACGAGTATATTTCTGTTATGAGATCAAATAATTTTCAACTGAAAGAAGGAGACAGATTGCCTCATGGTTTAGGGAACGTGTACTGCAACTTGGTCCTATATCTATTAAACTCGGTCAGCAATTTTCAACACGATCTGATATATTTCCTGAAGAGTTCATTGCCAAGCTACAGGTATGCTGGAAGAAATAAACTTGGCTAACTGCAGGTATGCTGCGCTGATTCAAACTCCACAAAATTTTTGTTAGTAACTCGTGTTGGAATGAGGTCAGATGGCTCTCTGTATTCTTGAATGTTTGTTTCATTTTTATTTTTTAATGATTGGTTTATCTCACTTACAATCTTGAGTTCTAACTCATTATTCTGATTCAAACATGTTTTACATCATAAGGTTGCATGCTTTTATCCTAGATTTAAACTGGTTCTGTTCAGGATTAAGTTTCTCTTTTTCCATTCCCAAAGTTTAGATTTGGAGACTCTTTACTCTTTTGCATCTGGCCTTTGATAAATTGGACATTTTACTGTCTTCACTAAACTGATATCTTCAATTTCTCTATTTGAATTACTGTGAGAATTTTGCAAAAGGAGAACTTTACTAGCATTGTGATTATGTGATATCGATCTTCCTCCGTGGTAAAGAAGTTCAAATATTTTATATATGGTAAAATGTATTTCCAGAACAAACCAAAAGAAAACAAAGAAACAAAACAAATATGTACAGGCATCACTTATCGTTGACGATGAGTCTATAATGATGAAGTCAGTGTGTGGTTCCTTGATCATGAACTTCATATCCCGCCCTTTCATCATACCCTCCACTATAGCTAAGGATGATCAGGTACATGACTCCCCTAACATAATGGATGCACAAGCAGCATTCAATTCTTGACAAATTGTATGATAGAGGAACGATTTAGACATTTATAGTGCACTATTGAGTTTCCGGTGTACAAATTGACTTCTCAATTATTCCTCTAGCCTAATTTTAAAAGTAAATTGTAGTCTGTAGAGGTTGATGCTGGTGAACTTCTGTGCAAAGCAACACGTTGCGGAAGGAGCACGAAAAAAGATAGCGAAGCGAAGAGCCTGTAACGCTATTTTAGTGTCTCTGCTGAAATAGTTGGGTGAAAACGTATAATCTCAAATATTTTGGAAACTTTCAAATCCGAACCAATATCGAAATCACAACCCACAAATACGTGTATTAGCATGCTCTTGGTGAGGGATTAGGAAAACTAACCTCAATTTTACGAATTGAAAAAACCCTGTACGGTTTTCGGCTCACAAAATTTCTAACGAAGGAAATCTCTACCAAGAGCACTCCCTGGCGAACTAAAGCACGACTGCTACACCATGGCGGCACAGTTTTCCCGGCGACCAAGGCGCACAGAATGGATGACACCGATCGGGAAGTTTCTCTCGATTTCGTTCTCTCGAGAAGTTACGGGAAGAAGACGGAAACTCTCGACCCACAAACATGAAATCTCATTTCATGACTTAAGTCATTGGGCCCAATGGAGTTGGGCTCGAATTAATTCGAGCCCATTTGTCTTTTCCCATATGCTGGGCTTGATTAAATCGAGCCCAGTATCCATAAATTGAGCAATCCCACCAAGCCTCAATTTTTCTCGTTATCCGGGATATTGAATTAATTAATCATAATTAATTCGCCTCGACCCGATCTCGATCCGTTCACAAAATTAATTGATGTCTTACATAATTAATTTTTTATGCTTCAGTTTATCAAATGGAGCGACCCAGTAGGATCCATGTCCATATCAGTAATAAATTAATCACATTAATTTATAAATCATAAGTCGCATATAACAATGCATTATGATCCAATCTAATACGGACAAATCATGATCCTTTAATCTCATTTAATATTAATTCTTTCGTCACTTAATATCCAATAATTAATGTCAAGCGTAAGAGTGTGGCATCATTAACCATTAATTACTTTCTTGATCTTCAGTACATAATTGTTAATATGACTATCCTATAATTGCAAATGCATGCATAACAATTATTACTGCATCAAGGGGTCCAAGGATATTAATCATCTCATCCAAGATGAGATGTCCAAAAGCATCAATCTTGATAATTCATAACTTCCAGCATGAATCGTACATATTCTAAAAACTTACCTTTATAACCCATTGGTTAAAATGAGCGTTTGATAACCTCACGTAATACACATTATCACCCAGAATTATGAATATCTCAGATAATTGAATTAATACTATATGACTTTGCTGATGACACAAACACAATCCATACAATAAGTCAATATGGGTCAGGTCCAATACTCATGTACCTCGTACATTCATATTTCATGTGATTAAATAGATACCTCGTATCAATGATTTGTGAAACATGATCACACATTAATCCACATGCTAGTCCATATAGTCATCTAGTTGTTCATTTGTTAATAACTTAAGATTAGGGACTAATTTAGAGTTTTGATTAATTCATGGAGTTTCACAATTTGAGTACTCAACCCAGATGATTTATAATATATACAAAATTCAAGGAATAAAATGATATAAGCTAACAAGTGCACCATTAATTATTGGTGCTCTAGGTTACTAACCAACATAAATGGCATAAGCTAAAGAAAAAAACTACTAACAAAGGACAAGAAAGATTACAGGACAAGAATCATTTGCCATCCTATCGTACAAAGAAATTCCTTTATTGATTTTTACTCAAGTTTTGTGTGTTAATTGGTAGTTTATGTATGTAACTCAAACTATGGAATTCTATTACGGAACACATGAAATTCCGCATTTCGCCTGCATAATTTCGTGATCGGGCGGATGCGAACTTCCAACATAATATGCATCACTCGCATCTGCAAAGCCGCTCAGCAATGTTCACGGGTGGATCACGAAACTGGCCATTTTTGTTTCGGCAGCACAGCTAGACTGGGTTAGCTCAAATCTCGCTTCAATACTCATGTAAGGATAACTAATTTGATGAGGATATTAAGGGCTATTTTGTACTTTTATTCTATTTTATTTATACTTCTCATTTGTATAGCTTATTTTAAATATTAAATAGAAAAGTCGTACTTAGAGTTTCTAGCCATCATTTTGACTCTGGCCCCACGTTTGACTAGCTGAGCGTTGTAGCCACCACCGCCTGGCCGGGACTGCCCACATCCAGCCTAGATACCAACGGCCATCATCTCCCGTTCAGAAATGTCAACAAGAAATGTGTCGATTAGCCATATCTCCTTAAAATTAGCAGAACTCCAACAAAAGTTACGGCCAAATGGCCAGGGGCCCTGGCCCTTCCCACCCCGGGGTTATCTTCTATCCTACCCTATTTTATTAATTCAAAAAAAATATATTTTTTTAAATTTTAATTGTATTTTAGTGGTTTTAATGAATTTTTTATTAAATTTTTGATAATTTTCAAAAAATTCGGGTCGGAGTTTACGTGAGGGTGTTAACAATAAATATGTCGATGAGCCATGCATCTCCTCAAAATTAGGAAAACTCCAACAAAAGTTACAATCAAATGGAGGTTGAAAAAGATTTTCTGTTAGAGTTTATCTTCTTCATATTTGTTAGAATTTAATACCCACCTGGGTCGCAAAACGGAAACGTCCTCTTTGTATAATTAGAAGGGTAAGGCCGCGTACATCAGACCCCCCAGACCCCAACTTAGTTGGGAATATATTGGATAAAGTTGCAAGTTGCAAGTTTTTTTTTATGTAAGAACCATTCTTTCAATTTTTTGAGTAAGATTCTCCTTTTTTTACTTCTGCTTTAGTTTTTTCTTTAAGAAAGGTAAATCGTTGATGATTTAGCCTTAAAATTACCTCTCCGCGATGATCTATTTCCCGTGCCACCGCCTCCAGTTTCTTTCGGTGATTCTTCCACCGCCGGACACTAATTGTCTATTTTGTACTATTTTTTTTTCAGATTATTTTTCTCATTCTCCTTTTATTTTAGATTATTTCAAAAACAGTATCTTAAAACTTCACTCCTACTTTTACTTCTCTTTTTTTCAGAAATAGGTAAGATGCTACTTTTTTTTTTCTACTTCCACTTTTAATGGCAATTTCGTTAATAAATTAAAGTTATCTTACCAAATTTAACTACAAACCTTTTTTTTTAAAGAATTGAACTTCAAACATTATTTAATCATCTTAAGAAAAATTAAAAAGAGAAACAAAACAAAAAAAAAATATATAAATAAAGTTAATAAAGATGAAGCCCATATACGATGGAAAAAGTGATTGGACAAGTTGATTAATTGGGCTCTTGGGCCTACTACGCCAAATATTACACATCCTAGCTTTACATATAGAACCAGATGATGTATTAATATAAATGAAACAATAAATTGATCGATACTTTCTCTTATTATTTAATGAATAAATGAATATTTTAAATGTTAGACAACAGAAACGTCCCAAACGTTTCTTTCCAATTCAATTTAGTATTGAATTGATTTTAATTGCATTAAATCAGTTTTAATGTAATTAACACAATTAAATTCTAATTATGTATTGGAATTTGGTGCTCCTATAAATAGAGATATACGGAACCTATTTGGACATAGATTTTTCTATGCGAAAATTACTATCTCATGTGTTGAGAACCCAGTCTAAATTCTCTCGAATTGCTGTCTCACAATCCTCGGAGAAGAGATTTGAGTTCGTGGATTTATTGGGACTTTCATAGCCTCCGATCCGTTCGTGACATATTCAACCGGAAGGACTACGATCTAAACCGCATCCGCACAAAGGTACGAAATTCGTTTCACGTACTTGTTAGATACGTTCTAACGATTTTTTTGGATCCACGATCCACAATGGTATCGGAACCCACTTCCGGATTTATTATGTCCGAATATTTTTTACCGGAATACTAATAATTTGTTTTGATTTTCTTTTCCGGTAAAACCACACGGATCGATTTTTGTAATCAATTTCCGAATCGCCGGAAAATTCTCGTCCGCCACTGTCCAGCCGCCGCCGGCCACCGCTCACGGCGGCGCGTGTATGTCACGCGCCGGTGTGTGATGCTCCAGCTGCGCACGCGCCGCATCGGATCGGCGCATTTTGTCACGCACCAGATCCAAATCCGGCGAAAAGCATAGATCCGAGGCTTGTACGTCGTTGCCGCCGCCGTTGCCGTGCATTTAGCCCATCAGAAATTATTACGGGGACGACTTTTCTCAGCCCAGATTTACGAATCTGGGCAGATCCGCCGGATTACGGGCTTCAGGGTGACACGTGTTCGTCACGCGCTACCGTCCGAAGCCCGACACCCAAAGAAATCACGGTCGCACGGAAAGCGACCACCTTTTCTCCGGCGAATCGCCATCTAAACCGTAGATCTGAGAAGGCAAAAATAGTGGAGAAGGATGTTCATCACCTGGGTTTTGAAAAATGGCGAACGGAACGGCGGCGAGAACAAAACCGGTACAACGAGCGGCGACGACGGTCAAGCGACAGAGGAAATGGACAACGGCAGAGGACCAGACAGGCGGCGAACGGTCGCGAGTAACGGCAGAGAGTTTTTTGAGGGGAAACCCATAAAAAATCTCGACCAAAAATGAGCAAAGAGAAAAAGTTTCTCTTTAAATAGTTTTTTTACCGGGCGGATCGGGTCTAGACCCGACCCGCCCATTGCTTTAAAAAAAAATTGTTTGGGCCGCGACTTTTGGCGGCCCAATCCCCTATATATATATATATATATATATAGTTTTTACAACAAAAGAGACATGGGCTGGGCCGCGATTTGAGCGGCCCAATCGAATAAAAAAATGGTAATTTTTTTTTGGGCCCATGTAATTTCCCAAAATTAGTTTATATGTTAAATTAGTGTCCATTGCAAATGGAGCTGGAAGAGTCATTTTTGACAATTCTTTTAGCTTTGTGCTAATAATGGACTAGAGCAAAATGGCTCTATTAAATTCCAGTGCTTCTATTTAG
>JAOWBN010002467.1:0-23071 GCA_028565015.1 Pinguicula moranensis | reverse complement strand
AAAAAAAGAAAAAAAGAAAAAAAAGAAACTTGAACAGATCACAAGTTAAACAAAAGTCATCAACATATCTCAAAAAAAATCATTTAATTACAATGCGATAGGACAAAGACTAAAACTGTTTACAAGTCTAGACGTCCAATAGAATCTGTCATCATGCCTATGGGCTAACATTAGAGGTGGACAAATGGGTCGGGTAAAACAGATCCGGCCCGGTCCACCCGCAAAAATTGACTAAACGGGCCTGACCTACTCATTTTAAAAGGATGGTGACGGGCTGAAAAAATAAAACGGGTGGGCCTAGTGATTAATGCCTTGATTACAAGAGGAGAAGGTAGAGTGTTCGAATCACAATTTGTTCATTTTATTTTAAATAAGAGACCAATAATAATATAAATAATAATAAGTAAATAAATAAAAATAATAATAATTTAAAAATGACAGGCCAGCATCCTAAACGGTCGGGCCTAGACTGGCCCGTAACAAAAATGGACTGTGTAAATGGGCAATCCCGGGCCCACCTTTTTTATGCAGATAGGCGAGTCGGGCTAGCCCAACACACCCTTTTACCAACCTCTAGCTAACATTATCAATGTTTGTCATCTCATGGATATTTTACCATCACTCACGCCATCTTTATCACACTATAAATTTCCCTATATTACCAACATTAACAATGTCTGCCACTTACGAAATTTTGGCCCCATTTTACTATTATTATAATCATTATTATTTTTTAAATTATAATTTCTTTTAATCCATTAGATATACCAATATACTTATTCATTATTTATAGTTCAGTAAAAAACTTGTTATTAAAAACAATAATGCTTCAATATTATAAGTATACTTCATCCAACTCATTTTTTTTTATGTATTTATTAATTGGGTTCTACACGTATTTTGTATAGTGAAAATGTAATTTAGATAAGTACATTTAATTGTTTAATGACCCTAAAGAACAACTTACATGATCCTGGATATTGTTTAGCATTTTAAGCATAATTATCAGCATCTTCCCCAAAAAATAAGTATAATATATATATATATATGTGTGTGTGTGTGCGCGCGCGTATGTGTGTGAGGATCTTGGGCGAGGAAATAGAGGCAGTGATTTCTCTGCGGCAGAAATCCAAAGGGTCAGTTTGGTACGCTATTTTTGGCCAGATAAAATCGGATTACTGAAAGTTATCCTACTCTATCCATTGTTCGCTACGACTTGGACGCTATACCCTGCCGGCCGGATAATATCTCGGGTAGGTATACCCGCGTGACAACCCACACATTTGTCCCGATAAAATTGCAGGGTTTTCAATATCCTGCCTTTAGCCTGCATTGTGAAATTACTCTTTTACTCTCACTTGTTACAATTATTACAAGTGTACTAATATATAAAATCAAATCGTCGAACCCTAATCACACCATCCATTTTCTTTGTTCCTTGTATGCCCAACATTCTTCTTCGCAACATCCGTCTCTTTCCTTAGCGACGTCTCTGTTCTGGTGACTGCCTCATTTTGTTCTTCAGCTTAACAATACATCTCGTACCTATTCCCATTTAATATCTGTATTTACCTTTGTTAACTTTGATTTTACGTCTTCCTAGTGTTACTATCGATTAGTGTTTAAATTTTTTTAGGAATCTAAATTATGTTGGAATCTAAATTGTTTTACAGCCATCCACCCGTTGTTTGGATTGTATCCAATTCCCTCTATATTCTCTATAATTTATAATTTTACATTCAGATGTAACTTTGTTTTCTTTAATTGCTTTAGTACTTGTTTGCCTCACAATTTTACTTTCATAAGTAACATGTTTGCCCTAAAGTTAAAACCCTCTTCCTATAAAGAAAGTTGCAAACATCAAACAAGCGTAGCTCACGTTATTCGCCTATATTTCATTAGTCCTTGTTTGCCTCTATTTCTTTAGTTCTTATTTGCCTCTGTTGCTTTCATCCTTGTTTGTTTCTATTGCTTTCAGCCTTGTTTGCATGTATTGCTTTAGTTCTTGATTGTAATGTGATTCATATTTAACTGATTTGATGCAAGGTTTTGAGTTACATGTTTTGCTTATTTAAGGGGCAACCCTATGTAACTTGTTGCATATTCATTCATTAATTGTTTAGCCATTTTCTATCGTGGGGCTACTTTTCCATGTAGAACAATATGCTGAATATATTGGATGTTGCTGATTTCTTGCTATTCGCAAGCAGTTTTGCTCAAGCACCGCCTACTATAATTGCATTAGCAGAATAGTAAAACAAATATTGTAACACGACTGTGTAAGCAAAGGCGTGATAGGAATGCACCTCCATGATATTAGATAAAATTGGTGAAAGATTGGCGTTCCTTGAACGTATCACACATGAGAATAATAGGTAATGCTTTAAGAACTTGAGGATGTCGAACCAAGCTTTCACGAAGTTGTGCCGAGTGTTAAGAGTTGAGTGTGGCTTGACGGACAACCAGTATGTATCCGTAGTTGAGAAAGTTGCCATATTCCTATGCACACTTGTGCACTACCAGAAAAATAGGATATTGAAAACTGACTTACAACAAAGTGGGCATACCATCAGCCTAGCATTCCATCAGGTACTGCAGGCTGTGCTTTAGCTTCGTAGGATACTACTCGTTCAACCTACTCCAGTGGATGAAACAAGCTCTGACAAGAGGTGGAAATGCTACTAGGTATCTGTAATTTATAGGATAAACAAATTAGAGTTTTCGCCATTGTCTCACTTTGTTAATTCTTCAATCAGGGATGCATAGGTGCACTGGACGGTACATATGCGCCACTTCTCATTCAGGTAGAAGACAAAGCAATATACCGTACAAGGAAAGGTCATTTGGCAATAAATGTTCTAAGAGTTTGTGACACTCAAGGGCATTTCGTCTACATGCTGGCTGGCTGGGAGGGTTCGTTTGCAGATTGATGTGTGCTGTGTCATGCAATAACGCACAATAATGGATCTAGGGTCCAAAATGGTTT
The DNA here is from genome assembly GCA_028565015.1 of Pinguicula moranensis. Taxonomy (NCBI): domain Eukaryota; kingdom Viridiplantae; phylum Streptophyta; class Magnoliopsida; order Lamiales; family Lentibulariaceae; genus Pinguicula; species Pinguicula moranensis. Next base: position 20,085 of record JAOWBN010002467.1, on the reverse strand, counting down.
GCCACGTGTTTGTTTTTTTACATTGATGGTCTTTTGATGTTCTTATTGTTTACACTTGACTCCTTGTGCAGGAACTTTTTACCTGTGCGACAGTGGATACAAAAATGGTCAGGGTTTCCTAATTGCTTATAGGCAGACGAGGTACCATCTACAACAATGGAGTGATGCAAATAGAAGACCACAGAATTATAAGGAACTATTCAATGTACGACGCACTATAACCCAAATTGTTATCAAGAGGGCTTTCGTATTCTGAAAAAGAGATTTACTGTGCTGAGGAGTCTGGCATACTATCACTTCAACACATAATGTGACGTCATCCTAGCTTGTGTGTTGCCTCACAATTTTTTGATCAACGTCATGCCATATGATCCTTAATTAGATCTTGCCGTTAACCCCATGTTTGATCCTAAAGAGTCAAATCCGGTAGTGGATGAGATAGAGGATCACATTTAGTCTATGAATCCATCTCCAGGCTGGAATCAGTTCAGGGAAAATTTAGCTAACGGGCTTTGGTAGACCTATAATTCACCAGTGGCCAGATCTTGACTTTTTCATTCATTGTCGTCCTTTCATTAATAGTTGTGACTTTTTCCATTCAATGTGTATTATTCTGTTTGCTGTAACTCTAACAATATTATTGTATTATCCTCATTTGTTGTGACTTGACTGTGTTAATTTTAAGTTGGTTGTTAAATTCATTATATCTTGTTAATCTAACTCTAAAATCTCTTGTTGGATGCTTATATTGCTTCTGTGTAGGACCAAAACCATGGATGCCACCTTGGAAAAATTGGATGATCTTGAACTGGAGGATGGTAGCTCTGTTGATGATCTAGCTGGTTACGACAAGGACTACTTCTGGTGCCAATGCCCCGTTTAAAAGTCCAAGAAGTGTTAGGGAGCAAACTTGGTAAGAAGATAAAAGTAGAACCCGCAGCCGAGCCAACAAACATTAAGAAGGTATATCTCACTCCGGATGAGGAGAAAGCACTGCTAGCTGCACTGAAGGACTTTTCACTTGAAGCTTGGAAGGCTGAATAAGGATGGAAGCGGGGGACTCACCAAAGGCTACTGTTATGGTGAGGTCCATGGTTAAAGGTAGCATGCTCACAGCAAAAAATGTTGAGAACAAACTGCACAACTCGGGTAAGCAATGCCGTTTACTCAATGAGTTCTCATTTAACATACATCTCCCTATTCCATTCTTCTAAATCTTTAGACCATTCAGGAAGTTGAAATAGCAATATACGTCCAATTGCAAGTATCAAGGAAAGTACTTAAGCCCTTCTTCCATAGATAGGTATGATCCCCTACAAGAAAAGAGAAGATCGAACAGAATGAAACCCAGGGAACAGTCAAGCTTCATAGGGTCTTTCTGTCCAGGTGCAGGTAGTCCGCAGGTAGAACGCATGCAATCCTCGTGGACTCTGAGGATAAGTGGAACAAGCTTGGACATGTAATTAATCCTTCGACGCTATTCTTACAGTTGTGGTATGAGCTTTTTGTCTAGTACCATGCAATAGAGTAAAGTGCCCGGGACCATCAAATAGCGGAGAAGGAACCTTATGCAACACCCGTGGAAGTTTCAAAAATCATCGACGACTTTTGTGAAGACATTCAAGAGTCAGAGCCAAACGATCCAGTTGTATCTAAATCATCATCCAATTTGAAAGGTGCCTCTAGTGCAAGCTGCGAGAGGCGTATCCGATCAAATGCGTTTTGCTTGTAAAGACACCCTCGCCTATGCGGACGGAATATGCACGCAAGTACAAAGCCTGTTCTCAAAACTTGAACATGCGTTGGATGGGGAATCTAAAATGGATAAAATAACCCGGTTGGCAAAGCATCTGAAAGGTCATCGAATGTGGCCAACAGGATCCGCCTTGTTGATTACGCGCTGAAGAATGAAGGGTAGTACTACTACTAGATGACTACGCCATTTAACATTTATTCGTGTTTTCCTTGACGAATAACTTGGCTGACATTCTAGCTTGTTGCAATTTGGAAAATGCTTGAACTTTAGGAACACTTTGAAAATCGTGGACATCAACTGTTTATTCGAACTTATTTGAGTGAAGGAAATGCTTATTTTGAAGTCTTTGTATGGTGTATCAAAGTAGAGAACTTGACTAATTGGAAAATGATCTATGTGGAAGGAATTTTGTCTGGTTGTAGGAATAGATCAACTGTTTGCTTCTGAATTGTTAATCTGTTAAACCAAGCTTGGGTGAACTTGCATAAAAATCTTCACTGTTGTTATTTTTTTGTCAAATTATTTGTTTCATTTTGCTACTTTGTTTCTTCTTCGTACAAATTAATAGGAGAGAGGTTGTTAAATGGTATGTTTACTTCTAATCAATGTGATATAAGATATTTATGTAAATAAAAACTAAGGACTCGCCCTTTCATAGTGTTACAAAAGATCAACAATGACTATATTACTACAAGATATTAATGCGATACATACTTCTTATTCAAATGAATTTGATCTTATTGCCTTATGCTTGATCAAGGCCTAATGCAATATGCTCAAATTTTGCTGCATAGATTCTACTAAACAAAAGAATCTACTAAATAATGACTACATTACCAATAGGACTCTACACTAAGAATGACTACATTAGCAATGATTCAAAGATCAAGCTATGCTGCATCAAATGAATCTGCTATTAATGCATTATGCTCGATCAAAAATTGATGCAATATGCCTGATCAAATTCTGCTTCACACAATTTGCTCTTAATGAATATGCTCTCAATTCACTAAACACAAATTGTACTACCCACTGACTACATTTGCAATAAGAAATCTAATGCTAAGGACTATGCTGCTTCAAAGACCAACAAGATCACCACATCTAAGATCAAAGATCAACATGATCACCAATCTGCTCTAGAACTATTGCTGCAACAAAGATCAACAATATCACCATATCAAGTGGGCAATGCATCAAAGCTCAAAGTCTGCTGCATCAAATGTCTACGTTCTTAATGCCTTGTTCTTGATTTACAGTTGATGCCATATGCTTGTTCCAATTTCGATACACACAATAAACTAAACACAGAATCTATCCAAGAGACAAAAACACAAATAAAATGTCTAATGCAGAGAACAATTTCATTTGCCAAGAAGGACAAGGCCACATTTGTTCAAATTATGGTAGAAATTGTCTAAACATCTACATTAGGACATAAGAAAATGAGCCCCCATCATTTCAAAATACAGTAGAAATTCCTACACTGAGCATAAAAAAAACTAGAATTTTAAATTCAAGTGCGGAATCTACATCTAAACAACAAGATTAAATTGGCTAGGTGAAGTACTCATCCATCCAATCGTGGGTGGTGCCATCAATCGTCACATAGGAGGATGCCTCACCCATGGCAAAGAGGCACCTTGTGACAGGATTCTTGTTTTTCATCATCTCGGCGTCAACCATGATGGGGTTCTCTTTCTTGTCTCCTATTTGACGGTCTTGTGGGTTAATGGTTGGTACTTGCCTCGGATTTGTGGGAGGTACTGAAATGGGGTTGCTTTTTACATACGGGCGTCCCTCCTTGTATTCCCTAGCACACATACACAACGAGAAATAGTAGGCAACTTCAACAGACGCTGACATGGGCGCAACAAAAATACAAATATTGGCAGGTAATGTTGAGCGATTGATCTATCAAATCGAGGGGGTGATGACTGAGGAAGATGGAGAGTTGGAGACAGAGGGTTAGGATTTGTAGAAAAAGAAGGCCATTTATACCCCAATTAGAGGGCATTTTTGTAAAAAGACTTCAAATTGTACATGTGGCGGGATATTTGCCGTGCATAACACCAATACCGAATGAGCGTTACCTATCATCCGCTATCCCGCTTTATCACTACCAAACACATGTTAAAAAATCTTATCCCGGAGTTACGCAAAAGTTATTTGTAAAGCCGGATAAGGCTAATCCGTGTACCAAACGGACCCAAAAGGGGTTGTCCACAAAGAAAGCAAGGAAGTCACCAAGTTTTGTTGGTAGCATGCGGTTAGGAAGTATGTTTTGGTCATTTTTAATGTTACTTTGACTCCATGCATTATTGATGGATCCAAGGAAATTTGGGTTGAGAGTTAGGGCTCGTGCCTTGTCTCCTCAATTTACAACGGACAACTTATGGAGTGGAGGAGAATGTAGTAGTTGGTTTGTGATGGATGTGTGCAAGTGGGTGCCTAAGGAATTTAGAGAGCTAGTATTCCCAAACTTTATTTTTTGACAATTGCCTACCCCTCTTTTACACTTGCTGGCCTATTTATAGGATACATGTGGGTGTATAATGGTGTTAGACTTGGTGCCCTAGGAACCATGTTTTGAACAATAGAATGTTGAATTGTCCATTGAATGAAATTTACATTTGCCTTATTCATTTATATTTTGTATTGGATATATAAAATCAAGGATCAATGGAATTCCATGGTTGCAATAGATGTAACTTGAAAGTTCATCAAGAAATATTCTGCCTTCAAGGTTGCAATCTAAAAATAAGTCTGTGGTCCTACAAATTTATTATGAAAAGATCTAAGTTGGGATCTCAAGACTTTCTATGACCATTGGTTGATCCAAACCATTGGTGTAGCATCCCATAGATGAAAACTCATATATGTGGAAAAGAATTTCAGCATAGGACTAATCGAGATGTGATAGTGAGTTCTTTAATCTCTGTTAGCCCAAGATAATTATTAGTTATCTGAATCTTAAGTTCCCTAAGAGACTTTGGTACATGGGTTTGTTTTTTTGACTTGATCGCTAAGACCTTGCTGCTATTGCATAGGTCAAAATCCTTTCATCTTGGGATCCAAATGAAGTGGACATCCGAGAATCCTTAGTACCAGATAGAATTCACATATCTGTCATGCTCTACTAGGAAGCAATTGAATAATGGTTCCCATGACGAGTTTGTTCACTACTTGAACGAGAGCTCTCGTTTAATGAATGAAGATTCATCAGATTAATTTATTCATTAGAGAACAAATGATACTCATAGCGCAAGATACATTTAGGTGAATTAACAGACATTAAACCTAGAACTATTTGTAATAACTGAGTGAAGGATGGCGCATACACAGTGATTTTATCAATGAACACTCATAGAGTAATCTTCGAGTAAGAAAATCCATAAGAGATGAGAGTTACACCTCGTGTCCATAGTGATATGTTTTTGAAGTTAAACGATTAGTGACTCGGCAAACGAGTTGTATGCGTGGTGATTAATCTGTTTGGAGCTCATTATGTGGGTTCATCGGTCCTGAGCTAGCCCACAAAGGGCGTGGTACTTTGTTTTTAATTGGTCAAAAGAAATAGACACACTATAATGAGAAGTTTATATTGGGTACGTTGTGGATGTGGATAATGGGAATTTTATGAAACGATGAAAAAAGAAGACAAATATTTTGAGAAAATGAGAGAAAGGCCTATACATACACGTATTGTGCACAAAGTCGCGCATGGTCATGACATGCCATGTGCTCGGACAATGCGCGGGCACAAAGGACCCATGCCTATGACAATGGGTATGCGGACGAGGCACGACATGCATCATGGATGTTGTGCGGGCCTCGACTACCCAACACACGCACATTGCTCATGCAAGCCAAGCGCTCCATGCATGAATACAACGTCGCGCGCATGCACTCATCAGGCACTAGCAGCGCACACATCTCGTGTATGGGCATGGTATGGTATCGTGCGCGCGTGCACATCTTATGCGCATGGTACATGTAGCACGCATGGATGAACATGCAGTCCCAAGCGGCATTGTGCTATGCAAGGGTCGGGCTTCTTATGCACTTAGGATTAGATCCTTATGCCTAAATATATATTTAGATGATGTGATTATTATCTAAGGTTACACCCAAACCAACGAGTGGTATCAAAGCCAGGTTTACTTTGGTGTCATGCATGCATCACTTGAAATTTTAATATGTATGCTAGTGGGATAATATCTTTTGTGATAATATGAGATTTATTGTCCTTAATATTGTATTATGGATAGTGGGAATGTGACCGGGATTTAGATGCTTCACTAGGTTTTAATTTTCAGCCAAAGTAGTTTGATTGTGAGCCAGTATGTGAGATTTAGAAAAATTTATTGTAAAGTTCAAATTTCTCCATTACTCGTATTTCGGAATTATTATAATTGGTAGAGTTCAAGATTGATGCGGAGCTGAAGACTGTACCAAAAAGGGGCGGTGGCCCCTAACCCTTCCCAAAATAGTACCAAGGCAGATGACCACCCAGGTGCTGCTCGGGGCCCAATGTTGGGTGTTGTGCAGCACAGTAAGTGCACACAAGGGCACGACTGCCTAGTTGGATAACCGCTTGGCAGCCCACTCATCCCTTAGGTAATTTTTGACATAGTTTTTCATACCTTGGGGCGTTTCATGAAGATTGGACCCAAAGATGATGGAGAGATGTCCTAAAGAAGCCTTTGGAGAATTAAGACTTTTTTTTGGTAATTAAATTGATTTAATAAAAAAATGCCAAATAATCTGCACGATACGTTAGAAGTCATACCATTTTCCTTATTCACATTAAGCAAACAGGGATCTAAACAACATTATCATGAATCTGAAATTCCTGAGATTTGGGCTTGAGCTTTATAACACTCGGTGCTTTTCAGGAAAAGTATTAGGCTGAAGGCCTTGACTGGTATGCTGACTCATAAGTAGGGTGATAAAATTTCCTTGATTCATCGACAAGGTGATGAATCTCCCATGTAAATGAGGTGAACTAGCAACTTTGACAACAATTAGGCCTTTGTAGTAAGTTCTACTTCCATGGGATGGGTGGAATCCTTCTATGGGCCAACGTCCAAATCTTGTTGGGCTCGGCTATACTTGGGCGTTAGGTTGCTTGTTTGGTCTAACAGACTATCGTCCATGTCAGCAAAACATGAGGGTAGACTTTCACTCGAATATCGTCTCCTGCTATCAGAAAGTTCTTGTAACTTCACAGGGGAATGATATGCCACACAGTCCACAAGATCCAACTTTAAGTCAGTATCATATATAGATGAAGTTGGGTGCCTTACCTCGAGCAACACAATAGTTTTAGAGAAATCAAAACTTTTAGATAGGGTTGCGAGGAGCCATTCCTCAGTCTGTATGACTTTTGATGAGATTGGTTTGGTCTTTCCTAGCTCCGATGACTCACTCAAAGCTTCCGGAGTCCTCTTAAACTCTGATACCTGATTTCACCCAGAATGTGGAGAGAATTGTTGCATTAGCATCGTAAGAGGATATCCTGAGAGTGATTTGTCAGGAGGTCCCATCACTAGATCATTTCTATCTATATGTACTGCTCCTCTACCATTGGCATATTCGAGGATCACACTATTTTCCACCTTCTTATTCTAGTTACCAACTTTATTGTTGGTAGTTTCCACATCGTTTATGTCAGATTTAGTAGCATTTGTTTCTCTGGGACTATTCGGCCCAGCTTTTGGTACTATTCCTATTTGGCTTTTCTTTGCCAAAGTTGGTCACGCTTCTTCAGAAGTAAAATGATTGCTCAGACTACCGTTCTTTTGCCAAACATTTCTAGGAGCATGCCAACATGTATAAACTGTCCCTCTCTCTGTTCTTCAGTCACATGATGCAGAATTTGGCTTCCTCCAATATAAACTCTAGGGTATGATGTATCAGAGCGTTTGAACTGGTCATAATTTGTAGCCGGCCGTATTGCATCTTAGTTTGATTCAATGTTTTTCTCATCGATCGACAATAGAGTTCCTAGTCTCGAAGCAATTTTTGAGAAGAACTCCTTGTACCAACAATGCAGGGGAGTTCCCCTTATCTGAATCCATGTTGGCCTAGCCAAATGCCCATTCGCCAATCTCTAGGGGTACAAAGCAAGCAGACAAAGATGCTCAGACGTAACCATATCGTTAAGCATTCGAATATGATCCTCTCTAGGTTTCATCTTTAGTAACACTTCTCCACATTCAAGTTGTACCGCAGACCTACCAAAGTTGCTCAATTCGTTTAAGCTAACATTCAGTATGGATAGGTTTAGGATCGGAGCTGGAAAACTGACTAAACATCTAAGCAACCCCTAAGATGTTAGTGGATTCGACTAAAATACTATTGGAGGGATTACGTCTGTTACTTCATCTTCATCCGACGTCCTCTGGCTCAATGTAGTGGCAGAGTCAGACCAATTGGTGGTTATACTACACCCGATTTCTGTAGGGTCTTGCGCTACTCTAGTTTCACTCACTCTTAGCTGGAAGGAGCCCACCCATATGTCGTTAAGGCTATTCTTTCAGATACTGGTCCGTTGTCTTTTCTTAAAGCGCACGAATCCAAAGTGAGTTCCCAGCGTAGATTTGTTTTTGGCAGGTGTACGTCACTAACAATGCCATATGCTGAAAACACTTTCCACATCTCATCCTTTGTCCCTGATGGAGGGAAGTTTGTGAAGTGTAAGGATACTGAGTCTTCTCAGAGTCTTGCTATGAAGTCTAGCAGTGGCCTTTGTGAATCGTCTCGAGACGTGCGTTTTATCTTTTGCAGGGACTGACTTGGACGAGACTGGACTAGGGTCCATTCTTCACTATCATTTGCAGATTTTGTTATTTGTGAAACCACTTTGCCCGGTCCATAGAGTGTCAAAGAAGACACTCCATCGACACTATTTCCATCATCGTTGTTCTAATATGCAAATTACAACACGTGTAACCTTTCTCCAAAGTTTTTTGCTCTAACTGTTCTCAAGTGCATTCTGTCAAACACCTTCAATTCCGTTCTTCACAAAGTTAATTCGATCTTTTAGATAAAATCCCTACTAAAACACTGGTCCAAGAGCACGAAGTTCTTTGCATGCCTTACATGAAGTTCTTTGCTTGCCTTGAGTATAACAGACTAGATTTTTTCATTTTTGTTTTGATGTTTACCTAGGGTAACCCAGCACACATCATTACCATAATTATTTGCTTTTTATTATGTGATATTGAACTGTGAATATGTGATTGTGTTATTTATAAATAGGAAGTCCACTAGCTCATGCTTTATGTATGCGTTCATTCACACTCATTTAGTTAATTGAGAATAAACAAGAGATGAATGATTAAATGCATACCTTAACTCATAATGAATTTAGGTTAGACTTAAAATTCATTTGATTGTTCATTTAATGTTTAATAAAGGGTTTATTATGGGTAGCTTTGAATGAATAGTTTAAATAAAGATTTCTGCACTAAATCCAAGATATATACGCCATGATGTGACATGTTTAAGATTTGGATTTAGAAAGGTCACATTTAAATATGGGACTTAGGCCTTAGAGGATTCTCATAAGATTTAAACTTTGCACGAAAGATGAACTATTGGAAGGGGAAGAATTAAAAGAGTTTTGAAATTGCTAAACAATGCCTTGTAGAACAATGAGTGGGAGCGGGTTTTATTGCAATTTAGCCCACAATCTCTACTATTGGTTAACACTGTGAGCCCAGAGGAGCACCTCCAATCTCCGAATATGGTGCACCCCCAACCGGATGATGTCTACCTTTAGGGCAACATCAAGGTTGATTTCCAATTACAATAGGAACCCGAGGTGGATAATGGATTTGACTAACCCGACTGATAGCATCTTCAACAGGAATTCTTAGGGTACTGAAATAGTAGGTTACACTCATATGGGACAGGTTAAATTGCTACCCTAGTCTTGATCGAATCATGATTATTGATGAATATTGAAAGCATGAGATGTTTTAGATTAATGTGCTGATTTGAGACTTGAAAGCATTCTGAAACTGTCTCTAGTTAATTAGTGGACCATTTGACTCAACCCACGGGCACACTTACTTTCATGGTTAAGTCACCTATTTGTGGCTTATATTAGATTACACTTGCATCATGCATATATCTTTATTATGAGCAAAACTTGTTTATTTATTTTTTGATGCTCGAGTTTAAGGCTTATGCATTTGTATCTTTTCTTTCTAAATTCAGCACCATGTGAACCCCACATTCCTCAAAACTCATTAATGATTTGCTCTTCTTCAATCGCTCATGGGTAGCCACCAGGCCCAAGCCCGAGGGAGAAGAGTCTTATTTGAAATGTGCTAATCATGTTTTAAAATGTTTTGCTGCATTCATAGAAGATGGCAAGGAAACCCGTTCCTCTGCAGAATCACCTAGGACGAAAAGTATTAGTACTGAGTTGCAAACCTTCTCTGAAAAAACTTATTTGATAACCGCTGCAGAAGATAAGGGATCCAGGAAAGAAATTTATGATTCCTCATTCTTGGATGGTCGAGGAACACATGATGCAGGGAAATGTTTTAGTTCTGCCATCGACCGAGATGCGGATATACTTGGGAAATGGAGAGTCCACTGAAGTGACTGCCATGGGTGATGTGCGACTTGGTTTTGTCAATAAGGATTTTTTGTAACTGAACAATTATTGTTTGATTCCAGCCTTCTACAAAAATCTAATTTCGGTCTCAAAATTGGTAGAACAAGGACATAGTGTCCGCTTCAACAGTGAAGAAGTCACCATCCTTAAGGAGGGCATGGTCATGTGTCAGGTAAAGTGTGAGGAAGGGCTTTATGTGATGAGGCCTGCTCATGTTGTCCCGTTTACGAAGTTGGAAGACTACATCAATTGACTCAAGCAATGGGAACTCATAGGTTTTATTTAAGTTTTTGAAAAACATTTTATTTCACTTTACTTTCGGCTTTGACATCGACATTAACTTATGTTTTTCGGTTTTTCAAACACTATTTACATTATGAATGCAAGTACTATTTTAGTTTAAAACTTTCAAGCATATGCCATGTCATAAAATAGTTTTCATGTGTGGTAAACCCATAAAACCCCACTGTTGTGTACTTTGTATCTTACCCATGCCCAAGATAAGCAATACCCTTCAAAGAAAGATTCTTTGGTATATAAGATTAAGCAACATTGTGAATGGGATGAAAATCGTAATGACTATGAAGAATGAGATTATTGTTCTAAGAGCTAGATGGTAATTCAATAGGAGTTATTGTACCATAGAGACATTGAAATACATGGGGAAGCACATAGACGTTTTTCAAGAGTTTAAACCTATTTGAGAGATTTGTATTGCTCAAAGACAAATCAGAGGTATAAGACAATCAATGGTTGTTCGTAAGATATCTAAAGGGAGACAGAATAAGCAAAGTTGTGAGAAAACTTTGTGCTTGACCACAAGCATCGAAGTAAAGTGTTACATGAAGGGATTGAGTATAATCAGATCGGATCCAATCATGAACTGACCCCTGATAAGAATTAGTGAAAGGAAACTACACCTATTTAGGTGCCTCTTCGTCATAGTGGGAGGGTTGTGATACAGCTTGTACGCTATGGCTTTCTCAGTGAAGCATATGATGTTGCCAAACAAGAAAGAAATGATCCATTGAACTTTAGAAGTGCAATGAGCAACCTTGATAAGGAAAAATGACAAATGATGTCGAGATGACTTTTCTGAATGGTCATCTTGAATAGACCATTCACATGGTCCAATAAGTTGCCAAAGTACATGAGCAAAAAGTTTACAAGTTGCAAAGATCCATTTATGGGTTGAAGTAAGCTTCTAGATCTTGGATCACTAAATTTGATGACACCATCAAGTCTTATGGGTTTTGTCTGAGGGATGATGAACCATGTGTATACAAGAAGATTAATAGCGATGTCATAATTTTTCTAGTTCTTTACGTGGATGACATCTTGCTCATTGGAAAAAATTTAGCAAGATTGACAGAAGTAAAGAAGTGGCTAGTAGGCCAGTTCCAAATGAAAGATTTAGGAGAGGCTAGTTACCTTCTTGGGATCCAAGTAACTAAGGATCGCAAGAAGAAGATGTTAGCACTATCTCAAGCGTCTTATATAGACAAAATGGTTGTCAAGTATAAGATGGAGAACTCTAAGAAGGGATACCTCGTTTCTAGACATGGAGTTGCCTTTTTGAATTAAAAATGTCCAAAAACTCCTAAAGAAGAAGATGACATGAGACATGTGCCCTATGTTTTGGCTGTGGGAAGTATCATGTATGCTATATTGTGTACTAGACTTGACATCTGCTAAATAGATCATAGAATACGGTCAAGACCATTCTCAAGTATCCTTGGAGAAAGAGAGATTATATTGTAGCATACTCAAGTGAAGATATGATCCTCACGGGATAGACTGACTCTGATTTTCAAGCAGACAAGGATTCTAGGAAGCCCACGTCTAGATCTATGTTCAACCTTGGTGGTGGAGTCGTTGTATGGAGGAATATAAAGTAGATTTGAATTATTGACTCCACCATGGAAGCTGAATACGTTACTACTTCATAAGTGCCAAATAGGTTGCATAGATCAGGAAGTTTTTGGCTGAATTGGAAGTCATTCCAAACATGGACAAGGCTATAACACTCTACTGTGACAACAGTAGGGCAATTGCCAACTAAAAAGAGTTAAGAAGCCATGAGGTCGAAGCATATCGAGAGGAAGTATCATCTCATCAAAGTGGTAGTACATCGGATAGACATCATCGTAGGGAAAATTGCATCTGAGGAAAATCTAGCTGTCAGCTGGAAAGTTCGAGAAACACTTGGACGGTCTAGGAATTTAAGGCATGGGCCATTTTCTCTAGGCTCAAGGGCAAGTGGGAGATTGTTGGACTTGGTGACCTACGAGCCATGTAATATAATATAATGCTGAATTGTCCATTGAATAAAATTTACATTCGCATTATTCATTTATATTATGTATTGAGTATAAAATCAAACATAAATGAAATTCTATGCAATAGATGTAGCTTGACAGTCCAAAAGAAGTGTCTTATGAGAGTATTGGACTTTTTTTTTAGATAAATTATATTGCATTTATTCACATGACTCTCTTTAGGTGAAAGTCAAAACCTTTACAAAAGGCTTTGATCCTTTTACACCCGCCAAAACGATCCCCCTCACGGCTAAGCAGAAAAAGGAGGCTGAAATCTTGTTTAGGCTCAGCAGAGCTTAATTGCGGATAACCTTAGCTTATCTAATCTTAACATGCCTTGAGCCTTTCGTGGAACTTGATCTTTGCTCTAGTAAGTTGTAGTTACTCAATAGGTCGCTTGCTTAGCTAGAAGATCAACTATGAACTTTCCTTCTCTGAATTAGTGCATCACTTGAACTCTAAGGTTTTGTGTTTGTGCTTTGAATACCTTTCAATAGTCTCATAGGTACCACGGTGCGCATTTTTCCTCAGTATTCCAATCAACCAACAACTTAGAATTAGTTTTCAGGATCACATCTCTCCATCCTTTACTGTTACAGAGTTTGAGCCCTTATGTGGCAGCCTACAGCTCTGTACCATTCATTATTGATACCTTTACCAAAAAATCTTGAATAAGTGGCCAAGCACTATCATTCTTCATCTCTTATGATTCCCCTCCTCCTGTAGGTCCTAGATTACCTAGATAGCTGCCATCTGTGTTTATCTTGACCCATCCAGCGGGGGGGTTGATCCAAGTGACAATATTGAAGCTATCCCTGGTCCTGGATCTGATGGTTATGTCCAGCTGCCACAACAGTGATCATCCTGCATCTGCATTTTAAAACTCATGTTAGTTGATGCTACTAGAGAGGCTATGACACTCCTTACATGGTGCCAAATCTGCTCCTTTGTTTGGTACCTTCCTTCAAACCTCTCCGTGCACTTGCGCAGCAGAGATGCCATATTAGAATTGAAGGGATGAGTGAAGACAAAAAGCCTTTGATACCTGATTTCTTGGAAATCATTTTCCATTGTACCACTCTTGTCTTCCACCCTATGGGGCCGGAAAAATTCACTCCAGGAGTTGCGTTGCTCTGTTTCATAGCCTGCTGGCCAAAAGGGAATTTGAGAGGACATGATTTGTGATTTCCTCACATTTGTTGTAGCAGCATTTACAACATGACACTAGCTGGATTCCTCTCCTCCATACATTTTCATCAGTGGGCAAACACCCATTCCAAGCTTTCCATGAGCATAGGCTAACTTAAGCAGGTAATGCTTTATGCCACAACACCTCATGCACATGGATTTTAGGTGCTATTTTCCTTGTTGCTTCCCATACTATCCTAACAGAGAACTTTCCACTCTGCTCAGGCATCCAGATAGTGACATCATCACCTTCATCCTGTCCTGGTGGTGCTAAGGCAAGGATATTTTCTGTGGTTACCTCACCCACTGCTTTCACTAGTTGCTGTTTTTGCCATTCTTCATTTTGAATGAAATCAGCTACCTTTGCATGACAATCCTAGATTTGCTCAACTCTTACAACCTGAAGTCCAAAAGCAAGCCACTTATCAAAACAAAAGTTCAAAGTCCCTTTGTTTATAATGATCTGGATATTTTCAAAGACCTCTTACTTGTGCTCCATCATATTGCTTCCACAATCTAGAATCAGCTAGCCTGCTTTGTCTCAGCAAAAGAGGTTCTAGTCTAGTATACTTGGCTGCAAGGAATCTTTTCCAGAGGTTGCTGCCCACCATCATATTGAAACATAGTTTCATCCCCAATGCCTTCTAGACCTTTCCCAGATCTCTCACCCCAAGTCTACCTTCATTCGTGGGCTTGCACAGATGTTGCCACCTCTTCTAATGAAGTTTTTCCTGCCATTACATTCTCCCCAGAAAAAAATCAGACATTAGCCTCCGAATCTTAATCAGTGCCCACTGAGGGAGTTTTAATCCAACCACGATGTGTACATGCATGATTGCAATTATATGTTTTTATCAAAACTAAACGTCCACCTCAATTCATGAGCTTTCCTCGCCCTCTGCTAGTCTCCTTTTATTTTTTCCTAACAGAGGTTCTAAGGCTTGCCTGCTAAGTCTTCTAAAGCACACTGGTGCACCCAGGTAGACCATGGGGAAAGTTCCTTTCCTAAAACCTATGAACTGTTTAATTTTGTGCCTTCTTGCCTTATTTATGTGCTTAGACAGATATAGAGTTGACTTCCCCTTGTACAGTAACTAGCCAGACCATTTACAGTACTTTTCCAATACCCTCATCAGTACTCTAATTGATTTGTAGTTCCCCGACAAAAAACAAAATATCATCAACATACATGAGATGAGTAATCAAAGGTGCACCAACCGGATGATGATAGTGTGCAATGTTGCCTCTTGCAAATTCTTGATTGATGGTTTGAGATAGTTCATCCTTCACTACTATAAAAAGATAGGAGGATTCAATCTCATAGATGATACTAACCTCCACCATGAGACCTCAGATTGATACAGGAACAATGGAGTCTGTAACAATCAAATGACTATGATGCTATAAGGTAAATAAGTTGAGTTGGGCCAACTACTTCGGTAAAGACTCCCGCAGACATACTTGTATGGCGGTCTGTATAGTTGAATGTTTTAAGAGCAATGTTGCAGTAACCTTTAAGTCCTTGCTTATTGGACTACAGTGGCACTCTCATGACTTTGATACTATAAGGTGAGCAGGCAGAGCCAGGTTTTCTGGCACGGTAATGACCCCTGTACTCAGTCACATGGCAACTTACATAGCTGAGAGTTGTTTTGATCAATGCTCGAACGACAACCTAGTTCACAAAGAAGATCCATCTTTATGTTTGGGTTTCATTGTTTTTTCCTTGTCCTTCTTTGTATTTTCTTATCTCTTGCAAAAAAGTTGTACATACTTATTTTTATTATTAATGAAATTTGGCTTATAAAAAAAATAAAAAAATAAAGGATCACATTGACTCAACCCTTGGCAAGATTGAAAAAAGCCAAATGAAACTCCATTAAGTTGGACTAAAAATACCATTGTCCCTGTATACATCTCATGATGAGCTTGATCAATTATTCCCTGAAACCTTTTGCTATTAAAACATCCTCGAGAAATTGCCAGTTGATTCTATAAAAAGCTTTGGACATGTCCAGCTTTAACATCACATTTCCTCCCTTTTTTATGCAAGGATTGAACCATTTCCTAAGCTAGATTAATATTCTCAAAGATGCTACCGCTAGCAAGAAAGGTGACTTGTTCTTCACTAACTAGCTGCGCCATATGCTCCTTTAGTCTAGCAACTAGTACCTTTACTATGATCTTATATACAATTGTACTAAGGCTTATTGGTCTAAACTGATCAAAGGACATCGGATGATCAACTTTGAGAATCAGAGTGTATTTGAGGCAAACATTCTAGGTAGATATGAGCTAACACAAAAAATTCCCTTACTGGCCAGTCAAGTGAGGACCGGTAGTTGCCCATGTGTGTTTAAAAACCCTGAGCCAAAAATGTCATGTTGCTATTACTTGGGATGGACCATAAGACTATTTTAACCTCCTGCTCAGTGGGCAACCTTGAGAGGGCACTACTATCTTCAGCAGATATTCTATGATTAACATGGTTCCTAGATTAGCATGAGTATATTAGCTAGGTGTGTGCAGTAATAACATTTCAAGGTGTCTGACTGCCTCTTCATGGAGGAGTTTTTGTCCTTCCAATATTCTACCATCTTGCAGTTTCTTTTGGGAGATACTTTTCCTATTCTGCTTAATCTTGATTACAAAGTGGAACAGAGATTTATTTATTCACCATCCTTCAGACATGCTTTCTTGGATATCTGTTCAAGTCTACATAGCTCTCTGCTTTTCCAGATGAGTAGTTTTGATGTTTTGCTCCTGTATGCAGCCTCAATACTTTCTAAAAAATTGAATCTGCAATTTAAGTTCTAGTTCCTCCACATCATTCTCTATGATTCTTATATGGTCATCTGTCCTCCCAAAGGTGCATTTGTTCCAAATTCTTAGGGCAACCCTCATCCTTTTGAGCTTTTGCCCCAGAGAATGCAGTTCAGTTGTTCCTCCTACTGACTGTTAGGTCTTACTTACTAGTTGATCAAAGGAGTCAGAAGTCAACCACATGTCCAGATGCCTGAATTGCTTATAGCCATAGGTCTCTTTCTGCTAATTGATCTGGATCAGTATCGGGCTATGGTATGATGTCCTGCGATGTAGCAGACTACAGTGGTTACTTTGCTGCCCAGATAGGTACTCTAAGTTCACCAAAACTCTATCCAACTGAGCCCAAGTCCACTGCAGGACAGAGTGTTTGTTGCACCAGGAATACTTCCTTCCATTGTATTTTAGGTCAATTAGAGTACATTTGTGTATGCTCTCATTAAATTCTTTCATTGGGAGCGATGCCCTTGGAGCACCTCCTCTTTTCTCACTGTTTGATCTAATGACATTGAAGTGTCCAATAACCATCCAATCCAGTCCAGTGGGATTGATATACTCCAGATGTCTCCAGAGTGCCCTTCTCCTTAAGGAATACCATTTTGCATACACAAAAGTTACAATTGCCGCCATTCCATCACATTTCCAGTTTCCTGTGATTGCATACTCATGACTGCTGAAAATTTGAAATCAGCTTCTTCCTTCCATAATATGCACAACTTCCCCTTCTTATCATCATTAATAGTTGAGTTAGGTAATCTTAGCGCATGTGACGGACCATGTGATGAGCCACGTGATGTAGTACAAGAGAATACACATTATACGTGAAGTGGCATGACATGGGAGGAGGGTTGAAAAGTCACAAAGTCATGCACGTGGAGTATCATTACTCCATGTCTTGGAGTTCCACATGGTCCAAAAGACATGAAGTTTTAAAGCATGCCATTGACCAAGACAAGGAAAACAAATGATACGTGAAGTGGCATGACATGTTTGACCAAGACAAGGAAATCATTATTGCTTCAACCATGTGAAAGCATGCCAAGAAGTCCATGCAAATGTTATGTCAAAGGAGTATTAAATGAAGTTCCAAGCATCTAAGGGCCATGAAGAACGAAGAGTCCAAGGCTTACCTAGGTCCAAGTTATGGAACGTGGAAGGATGCCGAATGGGGGGTTCCAAAAGACATAGTCAACAATTGTCATATTTACATGCATGTATTTCATTTAATAAATCATGAGACTCCTTTCCTATAAAAGGGAGGTCTTGAACGTGAGATAGGGAAGAAGTTGGTCTTGGATGTTAAAGCTTTTAAGATTGAGGGACAAAGTCCCCTTAGTCTTTTATAGACTTTCTTGACTTATCTAAAACTTGTTTTGGGTTTTAGTGGCATCTTTTATTGCAAAACATACGTAGGTTTGGTTCTCACCTCTTTATAGGTGACGGGTCAAGTTCTCGACAACCTGCTCAATAGATTCGCCTTGACCTACCCACATTGGTACTGGGTTTAGTCACACGGTTGGCTAGGTTCGTATCATTTGGGAATGATGAAATCCAATAATTAAGACACATCGATAAAGAGACAACACAAGAGAGAATGGAACCCATGCGACTACCCGATGGACCTATCACTAGGGCACGACTCAAATGATTCAAGGAAGGAATTGTGGCCTTGACTCACGAAGCTTGGGCAAATGAAATTATTGAAGATACTTGTCCAAACCACAAAAGAAAGGCCCAACTAATTCACCTCATTAAAACTCATGAAGTTGAAGGCCCACAAGAGGAGCTATCCATGGCCCAAATATTGCTCTCTAATGCACAACCACTAGAAGGACCTTCTAGCCTACAATTTGGCCCACAACACTTCTTCAACCCTATGGCCCATAGTTTGTCATGACTTGAAGGATGCAAGGACGTGTAATGAGCATTGAATGGAGTCATAACCGCTTGATTGTGAAGGGGCTTGGTCTTAATCGAATTCCATAGGTTGGTCAAAGCTTGAGATCTTGGACCATCACATGTTCTCCATTGGTTGGTCAAAGCTTGAGATCTTGGACCACCACATGTATTAAATATGGACAAGCCTCATCAACTCCTCCTTGGTCAAAACTTTAGGCTATAAAAGGATCATGTAGTAGTTTGAGTTTAGTAGTTCATTTTGTGAAATCTTGTGAGACATTTGAAATTTTATTCCTTAGTCTTTTCAAAAATCTTTTAAAACTTATCTAAGACTTGTTTCGGGCTTTAGTAGCGTTTACTTTTCGAAACACACATAGACTTAATTTTCACCTCTTATATAGGTGAAAGGTTAAGAAGGTTCAAACCATCTTTGATTCTTGGGTCTAATCACAAGTTGATTAGATTCATATCACTGTCAGCCTCCGCATTTCTTTTTTTCAGTTAGAAGTTTCGACTCAACTCCTGGGGAACGACAAAGGTCTTATGTAATAAAAAACAAATACACTGGCAACCCAGTTACAACTGCAACACCTATTTCTTGATCTATTTCCATGTGAATTTTTCAATCATAAAGTTGCACAATGACAAAATTTACACACCATATCATGTTCTTTCATTCCTTCCCCGTGCAGTGCAAGGAATGTTAAACAGAGACGATGCGAGAGTGAAAATATGCTTATAAATGTTAAGGCGAATATCCACAATGAAGGCAAACTCACTGTCCACAGATATCTCGATTCATTTCTCTTCAAATTCAACGTCTATGACATCAGGCTGAGACTTGGAAGAGGAAGTGGTGCCTTTACTGCCACCAGAGAAAAAATCGCCTTTTGGCTGCCAGACAACATTTCCACAGCTTGTGCATCGTACTGCTTGGTTCTTGTACCCCACGAAGGGCCTCTTACATGCGGGGCATTCTCCCTGATTAGTTTGAATTCATAGAATGAGAACAAAAGACTCCCAAGCAACACTATAATTAACCCAAGCACAAGCATCACATTAAGAAATAATGGTAACACAAGTTTAAGGGGGAAAAGCTAAAAATAAATAACAGACATCTTAATTTCAGAAAGTTTCAAGTAGGGTAGAAATAGGAAAAGTTATGTACCTCTTATGAGAACAATAATCAGGAAAAAAAGCCCTGTACTGTATATATATATATGCACATAGTTACATATATATATATATATATATATATAAAAAGGAAGGAAGTTAAAACCATTGCTTTGTATCAAAACCTACACAGAGCTCATCCAGTCCACCAAAATAGATTCAGTATTTCACAATCTTCTATTTTATAGACAATATTTCTACAGATTAGCTACTTGGTTGTTCTGTAATCAAATTAGCTCATGCATTTCTCTCTTTTTCTGGAATATTTATTCAAAAGATACCTATTCATGATT
>JAOWBN010002456.1:0-11320 GCA_028565015.1 Pinguicula moranensis | reverse complement strand
ATTCACCAACTCGCCCAAAGGCACTTGAATCTTATTCATTTTAAAGTTGATGATGAATTGCTTATAACTCGGCGGAAGAGATTGTAAAATCAAATTTACATAGAGGCCTTCTTGTAGGTTTGTTCCAAGGTCCTTCACCCTTTTGATGAGGCCTAGTATTTCCACACCATGGTCAGCCATATAAGAGCCTTCTTTCATCTCGGCTCTAAACAACTCTTTGGTTAGATTGAACTTTTTGGTCTCAGACTGAGCGTCAAACAATTCTTTGAGGTACCCCATCATTGCATAAGCATCCAAGTTCTCACATTGCTTCTGAAGCACTGGAGATATGGATGCCAGCATAAGACATTGGTCAACGTCATAAGCATCCCTCGAGCTCCCACATGAACAGTAATCTTGAAAGAATACATAGTGACAAATGAGGAAATGTGGTTTTCTCTCGTCGCCGCTCTCGAGCTCCCACATGAACAGTACCTCCTCCATGCAACCTCCGTCGCCGACTCTCCCTTCTTCTCCTCCCAACACCGTCTAATAGCAACCGTCACTCCGCCCCCTCCCTCCTCCCTGGGGACGCGTTAGGCGCCCGGGGAGCCACTCAGTCACCCGTTCCCGTTCCTCTCTCCCCCCCACTTCCCCTCCTCTCTGAACCATGACTGATTTCACTACCTAACCTTACGCCATCACAATTATCGGCTTCGAACCATGTGGAGTCTTCCAACTCACCAGCTAAGGAAGCTTAGAAGAACTTAAATTAAGGCTGGAAAAAGGCGTGTGATTATGCCCTCACATAATAGACAGGAACGAAGTTATAAGGAGGTAATACAGTTTCAAAATCCTATCCCAGTTCATCAGCGCTTAGGGGCAAGAGTTATCTCTAGACAGGATACCAAAAAAGCTGAAACCTCAAGAGTCACATATTTTATCACGAATTTCCCTGAGCAATGTTCTGTTGATCAACTGTGGAAGATCCTTAATAGACAAGAAGGAAATTTGAAAATTGCTCGAAAGCTAAGCTAGAAAGGCCTACCCTTTGGCTTTGTTGATTTTGTACATCATTTGGACATGGATTCAACACTGGTAAAGTTAAATAATGTGTGGATAGGTTCATACCGGCTTCAGGCTAATGTTGCCAGACATCCAAAGGTCACTGAGAAAAGCTTTGTTCAGAAATCTTATGTACATGTTCAAGCGAAGATGCCTGCAGCCCCTCAGATGATAGCTCCTCCACTATATACTGGTATTGCATCAACCAACACGAACCCAGTAGTTGCTCCCACTACTAAGGAGTCAGGGAAAGAAGGTTATGAGCAAGGAAAACCCTTGATTATCTCTACTGGGACTGAACCTTGCTGGTTCAAAACTGTCTATGTGGGCATTTTACATAAAGATACTAATTGGAAGGAGTTGCAACTATAATTAAAATCGGTTGGTTACCTAAGTGTCATAGTCAGCCCAATTGATTCATCCAAAATTCTATTATGGGAAGAAGAGGTGAAGGATTTACAGAACCTGATAACCAATGACAGGTTGCTCCTAAATTGGCTGGATGATATCCTCCCTTGGACTGATGAGGAAAATTATGTACTGCATACTAGGTGGGTTAAGATCTTTGGTCTTCCGCTAAGGTACTAGACTACCTCAATCATGGGACATAGGATCATCACTGCGAAAGGTAATTAAGATTGATGGTTGCTCTGTTCAACACAGATACTTAGAAGCTGTGCAAATGCTCCTGCAAATTGAACCAAATCAGGTATTAAAAGATGTATTGAAGGTATTCATACAGGATAAACCTATGTCTCTCACTGTGAAAGAGATTGGTACTTTGAAATATGAAATGAATACATGGCTCTACAAAAGAAATTCTCACAACTCAGATGACAACTCAAGTGTTGACAGCAACCTCATATCTGATACCTCAGTGACTGACTTAGTTAATCATTCTGTCATACAATTGGCAGTGGATTTAACCCCGGATCAGGGACTAAATAATAAAGACCTTGCTTCACAGACCAATGTTATTGAAAATCTTCAGGACGCCAAGTTATCATCTAATAGTCTGATTGAAAATAGACCATGGGTCCCTACACGTTTGAACTGGTGGCCAACAGTATCTAGAGTGGAAACTGACTTAGAATCGCTACAGGATGCGACTGTTATGAGAATCATTATGAATACTCCTGCTTCTGAGCAAGTACTATCACCATCAGAACTACCACTACAACAAGTTGATCCCCATACCCCAAACTCGAGAGATAATCCAGCAAAGATACAGTCTGATCTAAGAAAAGAGCAAAACAACAATGTGAAAGAGAGTACTCAGAAAGCACCAACTCCTGTCTCAACTGGTCTAGAACCTGAACTATCTGAATCTGAAACATCACACCCAGAAGGGGTACTTCCAGCATCTACTGCCGAACTCATCCTAGCTACAAAATTTCCTTCAATACTTGCAGCTCCTCTGGAAAAAGCAGGTATCCACTCCAGTATTCCTAAGCCCAAGAAAAGGACAACAACTAAAACCCAGGGTGTCAGTCCTAGAACAAGAAATCAGAGCAGAAAGGACGCACACAAAACCAAAGAACATGCAGCTTTAAATGATTAGGTTAGGAATATGAAGGAACACTCTCCTGTCCAATCTTGCATATCCCCGGTAAGTGCTGTGTCAGACACTCAGCAGAGGTTGGAAGCATAAACAATTATGGAAATAGGTTATGATCTTGGTATTTCCTGTGGCCTACAACCTGAAGAAACATTGCAAAAACTAATACAAATAAATGGAATAAACAGACGGTCTCAAACTGCTGCAACTCCTGGAAGCAGTAAGAAAGGAGATTGAAAATCTTTTTATAAAGATTATAGCTTATAATGTTAGAGGCTTATGCAGCCCTGGAAGGAAGAAGAGATTAAAGCGCCTAATAGCTGAGGAAAAGCCAGATTTTCTCAGTATACAAGAGACAAATGGAGGTAATAGAAGCCAAATTATGTAATTATCTATGGAGGAACTCAGAGATGGATTGGGCATACAAAAGCTCTAATGGCTACTCTGGTGGATTACTCTGGATTTAGGACACTAATAAATTCTGCATAAACTTTCTCATGGATGCAGATGGAGTTCTAGGCATCAATGGTCAGTGTCTACATGAGGACACTTGCTCAAACATGTTGAATGTATATGGCCCCAGAGACTTACCCTCAAAGTAGACTTAGTGGCAGAATATTAGAGACCTACACAAGGACAAAGTTATCAAAAGTGGTGCTTGATGGGTGATTTTAATGCTGTCATTGAGGACTGACTTGATGGGTGATTTTAACGCTGTCCTTGAGGACTGTGAAAGAAAAGGTACAACAATTCATCAAAATGATCAGGAAACAACTGGCTTCAGGCAGTTTATTAATGATCTAAAATTAATGGATCTAAGAATAGAAAGAAGAAGATTTACATGGTACTTAAACTCCCTCTCAGCAATGAGCAGACTTGATAGATTCTTATGTAATGAGAAATGGCTCCAGCAGGATACGAAATGGATACAAACATGTCTTTAGAGAGAAGACTCTGACCATTTCCTTGTGAGATTAGTTTCCAACACCCTGAATTGGGGGCCTAAACCTCTGAAAGTGCTGGATTGTTGGCTGGGGGATCAAGGTTATGTTGAAATGATTGAGAGTATATGGAACAACACACTACCAGAGGGTTATGCAAGTTTCAGACTCAAAACTAAGCTGGAGGCTCTCAAACAGGGAATACCAATATGGAGCCAAAGTGCACCCCAGAATCTGGATGCAAAAAGACAGGTTATCCTAAAACAATGCCAGGAAATGGAGCTGAAAGCAGAGAGTGCCACCTCTGACCAGACAACTGCAGTAACAACTATAAGCAATATTCAGCTCCGAGAAGAATGGGTGAAGATAACCAATCAACTGGACAGTACTACAATCCAGAAATCAAGAGTCAATTGGATTAGACAAGGTGATGTCAACCGCTCCTACTTTCATCAATGTCTTAAGAAAAACAGAAGGAAGAGCACCATCAGAGGAATATGGGAGGATACTCACTGGCTCGAAGATTCCATGACAATAAAAAACAGCTTCAAAAAGCATTTTGAAGAGAGGTTCTCAGAGGAGTGTTGGAAAAGGCGTATGATTAGCAACATAAGCTTCAAGAACCTTAACCCCGCGGCACAAAGGTACCTGATCCTACCTTTCTCTGAATCTGAAATCCTAAGTGCTAATGCAGATTGTTGACAGAACAAAAGTCCAGGCCCGGATGGTATGAACTTCAAGTTTATAAGGAAATTCTTGCATTTGATGAAGGAGGACTTATTCCAATTGTTCAGGGAATTCTACAGGAATGCAAAATTGGTTAGAGGAAGCAACACTGCTCACATCACATTGTTAGCTAAAACTGATCCACCACTCAGTATCACTGATTTTTGGCCTATTACTCTCATAGGGGCCATCCCCAAGATTCTGTCTAAAGCATTGGCAAATAGAATCAGCCAGGGATAAATGACATCATTGCACTGAATCAGATGGCTTTCATCAGAGGGAGTAAACTGCTAGATGGAGTTCTTGCTGCAGATGAAGCCATAGATGATCTGAAAAAGAAGAAAAGGGAAGCACTCATATTCAAAGTCGACTTTGAAAAGGCCTTTGATATGGTCAATTGGGAATACCTCCAAGACATTATGTTACACATGGGGTTTCCTGTAATATGGATATGCTGGATTAAAGAGTTGCTCAGTTTAGCATCCACCTCCATCCTCATCAATGGAAGCCCTACAGCTGAATTTCAACCGAAGAGAGGCTTACGTTAAGGGGATCCACTCTCCCCAGTCTTATATCTCATAGCTGCAGAAGGCTTGTCCTCATAATTCAGAAAGCCGCACACTTACATATGTAAGGTGGACTAAGAATTGGCGCAGATAACATTAGGCTAACCCACCTCCAATTCGCTAATGAGACACTTCTCTTTGGAGAGGCTTCTTGGAGTACAATAAAAGTTTTCAAGGCCATACTACTCAACTTTGAACTGGTTTCAGGCTTGAAGGTCAATTTTAGCAAGAGTAATCTGATAGGAATCAATTTTCCCTCCAGAACAATCCAGGAAATGGCAGCTTTTCTGGGTTGTAAAATAGGTCATTTGCCTTTCAATTATCTGGGACTGCCAATAGGTGCCAACCCGAGGAAAACATCTACCTGGATGCCAGTCATTGAGAATTTCAACAAGACACTGAATCAGTGGCAAAACCAACACATTTCAAGTGGAGGGAAATTGACTCTCTTAAACTCAGTCCTTGCTGCTCTACCCACTTACTTCCTAGGCTACTTTAAAGCTCCTGTGGGAGTCCTCAATAGGCTGAATTCCATCATGAGAAAATTCTTTTTGGGTGGCAACAAGGACATAAGAAGAATCTGCTGGGTAGCTTGGAGCAATCTGACAACTCCATTGGAAAAAGGAGGACTTGGTATTAGGAATCTGCAAATCTTTAATACCGCAATGCTGGGGAAATGGTGTCACAGAATCCTTTCGGAGGACAACAGCCTAGCAAAAGATATTCTACGCTCAAAATATGGACAAAGAGACGTCCTGTCACTAGGAGGCTTTAAAGAACTGAAGCTACCTTCGGTTAACCTGAGTAGAAGAGCAAGAAGACTCCTAGCATCCTCCCGGTGGAGGAACTTATAGGCTATAGCAACCAGTATCCAACTCAATCAGATAGTAAAACTCAGTATTTGGAATGGAATCAATATCAGCTTATGGACTGATTTATGGCATCAACACTCCCCACTATCTACCAGTTATCCAAGACTGTTCAGAATCCCCTCTGATCCAGCAGCTCACATCAGGAGCTTGGGTTTCTAGCACAACATTTGGATATGGAATCTCTTATGGCGAAGACAACTAGGGGAGTCTGAACAACCAGAATTATCAGCCCTGCTCTCCATGCTGCAAGGAATAGCTCCAACAGATCATCTGAAGGACAGGTATGTCTTCGAGGGCGACAAGGAGGGAAATTATACTGTCTCATCTTCATATGCAAGGATTATAAATTCCCTTCCAACACAATACTCTCCTGAAGAGGCTGCACTCTTACACACTGTCTGGAACAAGTTAACCCATAGGAAAATAATGATATTCGATTGGAAGTTACTTCAAGAAGCCCTACCTTTGAAAGCCGAACTTTGGCACAGAAACATCATACTGGATGGAAAACCTCTCACATGTCCACTCTGCCAAGCAGGTTCTGAGCACGATACAATTACTCATTTATTTTCTAATTGCTTCATTGCTGTGCAGATATGGAATGGAATATACAGATGGTTATGGAGTGATCCAGTAATCTTGACACAAGCACCTACATTCCAGGAATTTGGTACTGCTAGGCCACAAGGGGGTTAACCTCTGCGCTTGGAAATCTATATAGCTCTCCACAGCCTGGCAGATTAGGAAATTCAGAAACAAAAAACACTTTAGAGCAACAAAGTCTAATACAATACAGATCATCCAAATCATACAACATTCCATATGGCGCTGGCTAAAGGCAAAAAGAACTAATCATATGTTTTCGTATCATCTGGTAGACTGGATTTTGCAGCCGGTAACATGTATGATGTTTATCATGTGAAAAGAAAATGTCACACTCACAATTGCATCAAGATCATGGATTAGAGGTTTGACCTCTCTGACTGTGCAGTCTTGAAACCCCTCCCCCCTATTTTATCTGAGGCTAGAAGGAAGATGAAAAACACAGAGCAGAGACCTCATGATTGGCATAGATTACTCTCTGACAATATATTATAGCACCCCTCCTCCCCCCCCCCCCCCTTTTTTCTGGATGTTGGAAGAGACCAACTAACAGTTATGGTCGCCTGAAACATATCATATTAGTTTACTTCTATTCGGTATAGGTAGGTACAAAGACCAAGAGCATACATGCTCAGGCAGACACCAAATCACTTACTGACAATGAGCAGGATACTTTCTCCCAACTGATAGGACACGATACAGAAACTATCTTACACATGGTCTACAACTAATGTGGTGCATGCTAATGAAGCAGCTGCCCAAACCTCTTGAGCTGATTTTCATGATGTGATGTATGAAGATTCATGAAAATAGAGGATTAATATAGTGGTCATTACATAAAGGAGTCATTGACTAGAGGCCAACCTTACAGAAAACTGATTATGTGCAAGGAGTTCGCCTATTCATGCAACGTATATGATCACTAAGAAGCTACCTCAAGCCAAGAGACCAATGTAGGAATATGTTGTCTAGAATGGGGCTTGTATTCTTTAGCTTGTTTTCATTTTATGTAAATACTTTCTATTTATATAAAATTTGGCCTTTCAAAAAAAAAACTCCAGGATAATCATCCCAGTAGTCATATTCGTCCTTTACTTCTTTGATTTGAAACCCAAATAGAAACCCAGACTTTGTAGGTTGCCCATCGTGTCCCTCTCTACTATTATGGGTGTAATCATCATAAATCAGTAAACCTTGGTATTCAAAAAATTCATCTTAAATATCATCATAATAGAAGTAAGACAATGTTGGATCTTCAAACTCAATATTTCCTCAATCTCATTCGGATATATATCGTAAATAGGAGGTCCTTAATACTTAGAGCAATAATCCCACTCTGGTTCTTCATATGGATATGGCTCAATAAATAAGGAATGTCCGAATTTTCCCAAAATATATCGTGATAGCATCATTAAAGCCCATCACGTACCCTGGTGCAAACCAAATAAATTTATCTGATTTAGTGTCTCCACTCGGTGAAAACAACTTGGCACTTTTTCACTGTTTTCCTCATGTGAATATTTAGCTATTGGAGCTACCTCGACGTCAGATGGAGGACCTTGAATTTTCTTCAACTTTCTATTGTAGGAGCATCCAAACCACCCAAGCCACCTTCAACTCCAAAGGTGATGTAATAGGAGATAGTAACACTCAAGGCATATTGCCAACACTCAAGGCATATTGCCAACCGCTTGAGGCAATCAGCGAATGGCACAAAGGTATCGGTCTATGAAACAGCCAATATGACAATTGTGTGATTTCATTGTCTCTTAAATTTGAGTCGTGCCAATTTCAATTTAATAAGTCAGATCACATCCTAAGGAGTAGGAGCAAGTATCGCGAAAAGACATTCACCAAACGCTCGAGGCATTTCGATAATGCACGAGACGAAGATAGTTGCCTGCTACAATGGCGTGCTACCGCGGCCGATGGAGCAACTTTTGTATTGTCCATGCCCAAATTCTATTTTTGTCATGGCATTTAGATTTGGTTGAGTCCAACCAACTTGTAAGGTCCTTGTGAGCACGTGGGTACCAAATTTGGACCTAAACGACTCGAACACATGGATCATGGTTCGCACCAACCCTAGCTTCCTAGCTTTTTGGGTTAGTTTGTGGTAGCTTGTAGTATCATGAGTTGGACATGGACGGACACGTAGTCCTTCTCTTCAGGACACGGCAGGGCACCGTTGGTCCAGTTTGGATCGAGACAAAGTCAGTCCTTAAAGAAATGGCATGAGCCATTCTTTTGGATCATGGAAAAAAACTTTGATCGTTCGGCTGCACCCGGAACTTGAGGGTCAAGCAATGAAGGCCTTAGGCTATAAATGGCTCGATCACCCATCGGTCTTTTTATTCAATCATATAGAGTACTTTAATAAAATCATAAGCTTTCAGCGATTTGAGTTATTCCCTGAGTTTTTGTCCTACACAATCTTTTGAGTGTCATCCTTGCATCCGTGAGCGCTTGTGAGTTTTTAGTCCCTAGAATTATCACAATTCTAGCCCAAAATCAGTTGGTATCAAAGCGTTGATATCTCATCATCTTATAGAACTATCAAATGGCGGGAAATATGGATGAGGGTTCCAGAGCTTCAATGATGAAGACAATTTCCACGGTCGGGAGGATAGGAGAGATGAGTTGATCGAGGAGATGCATCAACAAATCACGTCTCTCACTCAAAGGTTGGAGTCCCAAACTTGGGTCACCAACGAACCCCTTGTTATGATGAAGAAGATGGATATTTTGACCGTTATGAGCCTAATCCCCAACGCTATGTGTGTGATGACCAAAGTAAAGCACCTCTGGCCTTAGCTTTCCAGGTGGAGTTGCCCGAGTTCTCGGGATCAATGAGGTGGAGCGTATCTTCGAGTACAAGCAGGAACCTGAAAAATTGAAGGTGAAACTTGCCTCCATCAAGCTCAAAGGATGAGCCTTGGCTTGGTGGGAACAAACCAAAAGAGTACGTGAGCGCCAAGGGTGTTCGAAGATCACCTCTTGGGAGAATATATAGAGGTAGATGCGGAACCATTTCCTCCCCTTGGGTATGCTCAATCTCTTTATCAATGCCTCCACACATTGAGGCAAGTAGCTCGAGGTGTTAAGGAATACACCGAAGAGTTCTACCAACTCATGGCTCGAAATGACTTGTCCGAGTCCAATGAACAAATAGCAGGTCGCTATATTAATGGCCTACGATCGAGCATTCAGGATGTGCTCATGCTCCAATCCTTGTGGAGCATTTCTGAATTCTACCAGCAAGCCCTAAACATGGAAAGGCAACAGAAGAAATCATGGGAGAAGTCTCAAATCGTTTGGCTGGGTTGCGCAAGGCATGTCAATCACGGCGAAGGAAGCGCCCAAGGAAATGCGAGTAGACAATCATCGGAGCATCAAAGCCACTCAAAATGATGTCAACATATTCACCATTAAGTGCTTTCATTGTGGAGAGCCCGGCTATAGGGCCAATGAGTGCAAAACGACAACAAACAACCGCGGCAAGAACTTGATGATCGAGGATCATCATGAGTACCAACTGAAGGACAATCATTTGTACGATGAATTGGATGATGTCTTGCAAGGAGATGGCCAGGCCATCCTGGTGTCTAGGAAGACCCTTCTGACCCCCAAGGATGATACCAAGGATGATTGGTTGCGGACTAACATCTTCAAGACCACTTGCACCATGAAGGACAAAGTGTCCAACGTGATCATCGACAATGGGAGTTGTGAAAATGTAGTGGCAGAATGGGTTGTTCACAAGCTCAAGCTGGAGAATTAGCCCCATCCCAACCCTTATTCACTGTCATGGCTAAATATAGGCAGTACAGTCTCGGTGAATCATCACTACCTTCTATCACTATCCATCATCCAAAAGTACTTTGACAAGGTATAGTGTGATATGGACAAAATGAATGCTTGCCATCTTCTTCTTTGTCTCATCTCACTAATGCCACGGGTAGGAATGTTTAGTATTCATGACGTAATTAGAGTGGTCTCATCATCAAATCTCTTTGTGATACATTCTACGTTATCAACACTAGGCTATACTATTTCGAATGCTATAAATAAAGCAAGTAAATAATCAAATAGTAAAGGTTGCTACAATCATATATGTAACATTAAAGTGTTAATACAAAGGCCCAAGGTGATGTGCCTTAAGGCATAACACTAACAAACTCCCACTTGCACTAGGCCAATCACTCATTCTCTTCAAATCGAGTGTTTGTACATGTTGTTCATGACTAGTCTGAGCTAATGCCTTAGTTAAGGGATCAGACACATTGTCCATCGAAGGGATCTTATCTTCCTTTACATCGTTCCTTTCTACGACTTCTCTAATCAAATGGAACTTCCTTATTATATGTTTGGATCTCTGATGAGACCTCGGTTATTTAGCTTGGGCCACTGCGCCACTGCTATCACAAAAGATAGTGATGGGAGCTATAGCTGAAGGAACCACACCTTCGATGAACTTCTTGATCCAAACGGCTTCCTTTGTAGCTTCTGAAGCAGCAATGTATTCAGCCTCCATTGTAGAGTCCGCAATTGTTTCTTGTTTGGAACTCTTCCGAACCACCGCAGCTCCGTTTAGGATAAACATGTATCTCGACTATGACTTGAAATCGTCTACATCAGTTTGGAAACTTGCGTCCGTGTATCCTTTTATTTCTAAATTTTAATTCATGTATACTAAGAACAAGTCCTTAGACCTTCTAAGGTATTTCAAAATGTTCTTCACTGCTATCCAATGTTCCTCACCAAGATTGGATTGAAACCTGCTCGTAAAACTTAGAGCATAGGAGACACCGGGTCTCGTAGATAACATGGCATACATGATAGAGCCAATAGCTAAAGCATATGATATCTTCTGCACGAGGATCTTATCCTAATCAGTTTTTGGTGACATCTTACTTGAAAGATGTATACCGTGCCCCATCGGAAGAAACCCTTTCTTCGACTGATCCATGCTAAACCGTTTTAGCACTTTGTCTATGTACGTTGCTTGAG
>JAOWBN010002445.1:0-11320 GCA_028565015.1 Pinguicula moranensis | reverse complement strand
GGATTATTGGGCACAAACGGGCGGGTTTGACTGCCCATTTGTGTGTTGGGGCGACACGGGCTCGAATTTTAAGCCATGGCATAAAAAGTTGCCATTAATCAATAAATGGCATAAAATATTGCCCCAAATTAATAAACGGCTCAGCAGACCATATTTCAGACATGCATTCCAAATAATAAATTTGAATAAACATGTCACATTACTCAACATCCTGCCAGAGCGAGTTAGCATAATCTAACGCGATATGTAGTTTATCAACTATCAATTTCTCAATTGAATGATAAATTCAAATGGGCCCTAATCAGCGAGCCAAAAATTGGAATTTACACATTTCAATTTAATTGAATGTCTAAACACGGAATTCAACAATTTCAACATCCAATTTAAACAAGTAAATTATGGTTGTTGGTTCACAGCTTGGTATTAAGTATGGCTCGCACCGTGAGCAATTCCGTTCTATGCTGGTAGGCATGGCCAAATCGGGTCAGCTGGCTTTTCTTGATAAGGCCATTTCTTCTGCTCCTATGGGAGCTGCGATCTCACAGTGCTCATGAAACTGGCTACTTATAATGTTCGCGGGTTGGGGAGTCAGGAGAGAAAAAGGGAGGTTAAGCAACTTATAAGGAATGAGCAGGTGGATTTCATAAGTTTACAAGAAACCAAACTTTTGCATATAGAGAAGGGTTTATGTTCATATCTATGGTATGATCTTGACTTCGATTGGTGCTACTCTGGATCCAATGGTCTCTCAGGAGGTTTACTATGTCTGTGGAATAAAAATAAAATCCAGAGATTGTCTATGTCTGATGGAGATGGTTTCTTAGTTGTGCCTGGACGTTGGTTTGATGAACAGGACACATCCCACATGATTAATGTATATGGTCCTAGTGATCTAGCCAGTAGCAGATTCAGTGGCAGCAATTAACAGCCTTCCTCTTGCCCATAAATTAGAGAAATGCTGCTTAATGGGGGACTTCAATGCTGTGTTGGCTTTGAATGAAAGGAAGGGAGTAGCTGCTCATAATTATACGCAGGAGGTGGAGCTCTTCACTGCTTTTGTTTCTAACTTAGACCTGCAGAACCTTAAAATGGAAAGAAGGAAGTATACTTGGCTCTAAAAAACTTAAAAGCAATGAGTCGTTTGGATAGATTTTTGGTTAGCTGTAAATGGCTTGAATCATGCGAGTCCTGGAGACAGGTTGGCCATGACAAAGAAGGGTCTGATAATTTCCCAGTAAGTTTAAGCTCCAACCTTTTGAATTGGGGTCCAAATCCTTTTAAGGTCCTTGACGTATGGCTGTAGGATAGAGACTATGTTGATATGGTGGAACAAGCTTGGTGCAACGCGCATTTTGAAGGATTCTGGAGCTTTAAGTTAATGATGAAGATCAGGTATCTCAGAGAAAGTATTAGGATCTGGAACTTAGCCACACCAAGGAATATGTTCCAGGAGAAACAAATTCTGCTACAAAACATCCGAGCTATTGAAATGGATGCTGAATCTGATGTCTCCTGCTTTGATACTCAGCAACTGTCTGATTTGCACTCACATCTGGATATTATCACTAAGAAGTTACACAGCATTACCTATCAGAAATCCAGAATTAACTGGCTGCAGCAGGGTGATGAGAACACCTTCTTTTTCCATAACAGCCTTAGAGCCTCCAGAGTTGCTAACAAGATCAATGGTATCTGGGATGGTACTACCTGGGTCGAGGCACCTGAGCTTATTAAGGCTTGCTTCTATTCTCAATTCAAGGACATGTTCACTGAGAAGTTTGTCACTAGACCACGTTTTACCCTCAGGTTGAAGTCACTTGATCAAACGCAAAAACTGTTTCTGCAGCACCCTTTCTCTGCGGCAGAAGTTCTTGCTGCTATTTCTAACTGTGGCAGCCACAAGAGTCCTGGCCCAAACGGCCTAAACTTCATGTTTATCAAGCACCTCTCACATATGTTGCTGCCTGACATCTTGCAGGTCATGTTAGAATTTTACAGAAATGGCAAACTTGCCAAAGGGAGCAATGCTTCTCATATAGCTTTGCTGGCTAAATCCTCCACCCCTCTGCATGTAAAAGACTTTAGACCGATTTCCCTCATTGGCAGTATGCCTAAAATTATAGCCAAAATTTTAGCTAATAGGATCCAGCAGGTCATTGATGGGTTGATCAACCCTGCACAATCTGCCTTAATCAAAGGTAGGAAACTCTTGGACAATGTGATTGCAGCGAATGAAATAGTGGATGAAGCTGCCAAACTCAAGAAACCTGCTCTCATCTTCAAAGTAAACTTTGAGAAGGACTTTGATACCATACATTGGAGCTACTTGCTGCAGATATTGTCAAATATGGGATTCCCTTCTTGCTGGCATTGGTGGATCCGAGGGTTGTTGGAATCCTCTTCAACTTCTATCCTAATTAATGGGAGCCCCACTCAAGAGTTCTACCCAACTTGTGGAATTAGACAAGGTGACCCTCTCTCACCTTTTTTATTCTTACTAGCAGTTGAGGGGCTTTCGGCTATGATCTGCGAGGCTATAAATCAGAATATCTTCAGTGGCTTGACAGTAGGCAGAGACAGAACTATGGTTTCTCACTTGCAATTCGTGGATGATACACTTATGCTTGTCCAAGTTGACTAGAAGACAGTGTGTGCTTTTAAAGCAATTCTTCTTAAATTCGAATTGGTGTCTGGTCTAAGGATCAATTTCAGCAAAAGCAAGTTGAATGGAGTCAATGTGCAGGCCTCTATTATGGAGGATATGGCTGCCTTCTTGAATTGTCAAACAGCCTCTACCCCTTTCACATATTTAGGCTTACCAGTGGGCGCTCGTATGAAGAAACCTGCATCCTGGAATCCGGTTCTGGGAAAATTCAATGGGGCATTAAGATCTTGGAAGCACAAGATGTTATCAACAGGAGGAGAGCTGACCCTCCTAAATGCTGTTTTAACAACATTACCCTCACATTACTTCTCCTGTTTCAGTGCTCCAAAGTCCATCATCAAACAACTATCTTCTATCCAGACAAGTTTTTTCTGGGGCAACTCTGTCAACAAGAAAAAATTGTGCCTGACTTCTTGGAAGAAAATCACTACCACAGTGCCTAATGGTGGCTTGGGTGCTCGCTGTCTTGCATCTTTTAACGCTGCCTTACTGGGGAAATGGGGTCTGCAGGTACTTAATGACGGGCCATCTTTAGCCGCCAGAGTGCTGAGATCCAAGTATGGCTGCACCTCCCCTTCCGTTGCAGGTCTAAGAGTTCTTTACCCCCCAGTTAACTCATCAGCTGTAGGTCGGCCTAGAGGCAGGGGATATGCATCCGAATGGTGGTCTAGTCTTCAGATGGCTCTCAAATGTCCATGGTTCTCTGAGAGTGGAACTTTGCAGCTTGAAAATGGTGAAAGAATTAGACTATGGACTGATAAGTGGTTGGACAATTTTGCACTAGCTGTTCGCTTTCCAAGACTGTACCGGAATGAGTTATGTAGGGACATTTGTATTGCGGAAGCTGGGGTATGGTTGAATGGTATCTGGCAGTGGCGCTGGAGATGGAGAAGGGATATCTTGGCCTCAGAGTTACATGATCTTTCTGAACTAAAAAGGCTACTGTAGGATATCTCTCCACATGATCAGGCCAAGGACAGGTACATCTCTAAGCTCAATGCTCAGGGGATATATCAGGTAAGTGATGCCTATAAGGCCATCATCACAAGCAGGCAGCATAATTTCTCAGTCTCTCATATAGATCTCACAAAACTACTATGGTCAACCTTGGCTCCTAAAAAAGTGTGCATCTTCGCTTGGACTCTCATTCAGTTTGCTCTTCCTACTAAGGATACGCTGCAGAGGAGGGGTGTTATACTAGCTGACCAGGAGATTGTTTGCCCTCTTTGCCGTGCTGATAATGAGTCCATAAACCATTTATTTGCTGAATGTTCTATCACTAACAAGCTCTGGGTTGACATCACCTCTTGGCTTGCACCTACTGCAGCAGTCACTGGTACCCCCTACTCTTAACCTGCTGTCACATTCAGAGTCAGCTCCGCTGGGCATCAATGTCTCAGCATGGAATTCAGTATGGATAGCTATGGCATGGTTAATCTGGAAGGCGCAGAATAGGGCACACTTTGTTTCTTCAGAACCAAACAATCACCTTCTTCTTCATGGAGTACAAAGATCAGTCTGGTTGTGGCTGAGAGCTAAGAGACAAATGAAGTTGTTTCCATTTAGTTTTTCGGATTGGCTCCTGCATCCCTAGGCATGTTTATACTTTCATTCATTACACTTCCCTGAGTCTGATAGATTCAGGTTACCTGTGGTGTTCACGCTTACTCTAAGATTGTGTTGCTTTTTCTGTTGTTTAAGTTCACTACAGATGCCACTCACATTCTTGTCTGCAGCATACTAGTCTTGCAGGTTGCTAAAGAACTACTAGTGATCTCAGGCGTCAGGCTATCTGGTCACTGTCTGGTTAGGTACCAGTGCTCCTCCTGGCCTTTAAGGGAGTACTCCAAACTCAACTGTGAGGAACTTTCTTTGATCATCTCACTGTACCTCAGTCTCAATTCGGTACAGGTTAGAAGCTGGAAGAAGCTGAAGGTTCTCTTCTTTCCATTTTTTCATCCTGAAATGGCATCAACATCCTGTGCAAACGAATTGAGACCATGTCATTTACTCTCATGAGAATTGTATCTCGCCATTCTCATCTCAATACTCATCACTATGAGGCCATTGGAATCAAAACTCTGCCAGCGTTGACAGGTGCTCCCATAAGGTATCACAAACAAGGCAGATGATTACTAAGACTGTGCCAGCAAGTAAGCAGCACAAGTATCATGCATGTGGGAGTACAAGGATGGGATCATCTGAATGTCAAACACGTGTATCATGATGAAGCCACCGCGAGGCAAGAAAGCAAGCTCGCCAATCCTTCTTTACTGTGATGGAGGTCGCAGTAGCAACCTACACTTGGCATAGGGAGTTTTGTACCAATGGTTATTTACTCAATGAGAAGAAGCAAGTCTTAATTGTACTAGACACCATCTACTGGATCACACAGCAATGTCACGGCCTGGGTAAACAATTCAGGCTGCCGGATTGTGTGATGTGGCTAAAATCCTACCTCCAGCTTCAAAGAAATACTTAATGGAGAAAAAAAAGATGTAGCAATTGTCCACATCCAAGAGTGATGACTGAAGCGACTTTCAAGGATCTTCATGCAAAGACAGTACATCTCAGATTGATACACAGAGGCCGTCCAAGCTCCATGCAAAAGCTGTAAGACAAAGAGGGGCCGTGGGTGTGTAGGAGTAAGAGGTTGGTTGTTTCTCTGCAAGTGAACTATTCTAACTTTGCTCGACCGGCTATATCCTCTAGAAATTACAGGGATAGCTCACTAAACAGGAAGAAGCTATGTACCGATATTCCTATAAAAAAGGGTATCAATAAGTTGATAGTCATGATAACCTGTTTGGTGAATATCAGATGATGGCGATGAACTGAATGCGGAGATGCCTGTGCATTCATGACGTTGGGGGAGCCATATATCTGATCACATTTAGCTATACTAGAGGATACGATGGAAATGCAGGTTATACAGTGCATGAGCTCGGTTCCAATCACCGATTTCATCCCTACAGATTCACTCGGATCTCTAGTATTGGGATTGTACTTTTACATTTTGTTTCTGTATCTTTCCTTGTAAATATTCCTTTTATATATGAAATTTGGCTTATCCCTAATTTCAAAATTACACGTAATCTAAAATTTTAAAATTAGGCATTTCCACCGAATCATGCAATTAACTATCAATTGAATTAATAACCATCATCAATTGATCAATTAAATCATAAATCAATTCTCAATTGATCAAAGTCGAACAAAGACCCAAAATTTCAAAATCACAATTTAGGGCTTTTCGAATTTATAGGTTTTTAATGCAATTAACCACCCAATCATGCAAATTAAAACATTATAAATTTGGCCTTTAAAAAAAATGCATAATTAAACCACTAATTGAATCCAATTCGAACAAAAATCAAAACGCCTAAAATTAGGGTTCTTGAATTTTCGGTTTTTCCTAATTCAATCTCAAATTGAATCCAAATCCGTGAAATTACACAAATTTCAACACCAAGAACATGAATTAAACACGTCCTAGCTCTGATACCAATGTTGAAAAAAAACGTGCAATTTTAAATTTTTTGGAAACTTTCAAATCCGAACCAAAATCGAAATCACAACCCATGATCACATTTATATAATGTTCTTAATAGTGGTCGGCAAACGGGCCAGGCCCGCTATGGGTGAATGGGCTGGAAATTCCAGTCTGGCCAGCCCGTACTAAAAAAACAAGCCCGGCCCGCCCCACCCATTTAAGCATAATAACCCACACGGCCCGCCCATTTTTCGTATATTTATTAATTTTTTTAAATTTTTTATTTTTTTATTTTATTATTTTTTAAATAATGAAACGGGCGGGCCTGTTAAACCCGCAGGCTAAAAAAACTGAGCTCGCACCGGCCCACCCATTTTTCACCTAAGGCCCATCGCCCGCCCATTTTTTAACGGGCGGGCAGGCCCGTTAGCCCGTTTTGGGCGGGCAGGCCGGGGCAGGCCCGTTTGGCCCGCCCCGTTTGCCTAACTCTAGTTCTTAATATAAGGGATAGCGAAACCTACCTCGATTCGCCGAATTTGGATCGAGCCCATGAGAATTCGAGCAAAACCCGTAGATCACGGAAGTCCCGAAAACACGAAGACCTCTACTATGTTCACTCTCTGGCGGACGAAAGGTGGCTGCTAGACCACGATGGGAACACGCCTGAATTCGCCGGAAGATTTCTTAGTTCGGTCATGAGTTTCTTTTTCCCCGTCAAGAAGCTTACGGAAAACGTTTTTCACTCTCTCGACCGATCGAAGACAATAGGGGTGAGCAAAATTACTGACGGTAAACGATAATACCGTTTATCGACGGTAACCGTTGTCGTATTACCGTAAATTATAAGTATTTTAGTAATACGGAATGATAATGATTTTAATATTGCATTACCGTTAAACAACGGTACGGTAACGATTTTTATCATTATCTAAACGGTAAAAACCATTTACCATTTTTTGTTTAAAAAAATGCCGTTAATTAAAAATTTCTTATGCAGTCATTCTTTTGGATAAAATAAAGAAAAAAAATTCTAAAACTTTTCATTATTGTCTTTAACATCTTTTTCTTAGAGAATAGGGTTTGTTTAAAAAAATGCCGTAAATTAAACATAGGGTTTGTTTAAAAAATGCCATTAATTAGAGAATAGGGTTTGTTTACCGTTTTTTGTTTTAAAAAATGCCGTTATTTAAACATAAATTGCATACTAATTTGAACTTGTTTATGTTGTTCATTGTTTGATACTTTGACTTGTTGATAATTATTTAAACCTATTTATGGTTTTTATTGTTTTATCATATTTGTACGGACTACGATGTTATAGGTTTTTAAAAATTAATTATAAATAAAATAACAAATGTTATATTGTCAATTTTTTTTAAATAAAAGAATAATGCAATAAAATTTAAATAATTTTTAATGTTTTTTGAGCGAATAAGAAAAAATATGTATAAATGTTTATCATAATTTATATTAGAAACATTAAAAAAATAACAAAAAGTAAAATAAACTAATATAAAATAAAATAATGATGGTAATGATAAAATACCATTACCATACCGTTTACCGCAATACCGTAACAGTACGATTTTTTGGTATTCCGGTACGGTAACGGTAATGAAAAAATATTACTGTTAAAAAAACGGTACAGTAATGGTAATGGCCATTACCATTACCGTTTACCATTTGCTCACCCCTAGAAGACAAAAGACTAATAAACTTATCTCATTTGGGATCAAAGCCCACCTGATGCTTAAGTGATTGGGCTCGAGTTCTCATGGGCTCAATCCCATTGAGCCCAATTGCACTAAATTGCAATTGAATTGAGTTCAAGTCCCACCGAAACTCAATTTGCTCTCGTTCGTGAAACCTATCAATTATGTCTCACATAATTAAATTCTTAATTCTTTAGTTCGCCAGATAGAGCGACGTAGTAGAATCCATATCTCGATCGGTACTAAATTAATCTCATTAATCTATAAATCATAAGCGACATCTAGCAATGCATTATGATCCAATCTAATATAGATAAGTTGTGATCCTTTAATCTCATTTAGTATTAATTCTTTCGTAATTTAATACCCAATAATTAATGTCAAGCGTAGAAATGTGTCATCATTGACCATTAATTACTTACTTGATTTTCAGTACATAATTGTTAATATGTGACTATCCCATAATTAATCAAGTCTTGGTGGCTCAAGTGATGAGCAACTACACCTCACAATTATGAGGTCCAGGGATCGATACCCGCCTGGGTCGCAAAACGGAAACGACCACTTTGTATAATTACAAGGGTAAAGCCACGTACATCAGACCCCCCAGACCCCAACTTAGTTGGGAATATACTGGGTAAAGTTGCGTTTTTTTTATAACTAGATAGAAGAACCTGGGGAAGTTAAGGAATGCTTTAGGAAGCATTTTGCAGAGAGATATACTAAAACTGTTCAGAATAGGCCAAACATGTACAACATGTCTTTTACACACATATCCGTGGAACAGCACAGATTTCTATCATCTCCTCTTGTTGAGTCAGAAATATTGGATGCAATCTCTCAATGTGGAAGCAACAAGAGCCCATGACTGGATGGTTTTAATTTTCTTTTCATTAAACACTTTCTGCAACTAATGAGACATGATATTTGTTTGTTGTTCTCTGAATTATACAGAAATTGCTCACTGGCTAGGGGTTCTAACTCCGCCCACATCACACTGATTGCCAAAGGAAAAGAACCACCGGAGGTGCAAGATTATAGGCCTATAACCCTTATAGTTGTTATACCAAAAATTATATCCCAAGTCCTGTCCATCAGATTGAGCGCAGTGTTGCCAGATCTGATATCAGTGCAACAAATGGGTTTCATGAAGGGCAGAAGACTAACAGAGGGAGACATGGTGGCTAATGAAGCTATAGATGATATTAGGAAGCTACATGATCAGGCCTTGATTCTAAAAATCGACTTTGAAAAGGCTTTTGACACCTTAAACTGGAGCTACCTATTCGGAGTGATGAATAACATGGGGTTGCCATCTTGTTGGATTTGGTGGATCAAGGCAATGCTACAATCTTCTTCAGCCTCAGTTCTAATTAATGATTGCCCCACATCAGAGTTCTACCCTTCAAGAGGTCTAAGACAAGGAGATCCAATGTCCCCTTTGTTATTTCTCATAGCTGCTGAAGGACTTTCCAGGATGATCTCCGAAGCAGTGGACATGAAACTCTTGAAACCTTTGTTTATTGGTAGAGATGAGGTCCCTATCTCTCACTTGCAATTTGCAGACAATACCATTGTCTTCGGGCAGGACACTTGGGATACAATAAGAGTGTACAAGGCTATCTTTCTCAACTTCGAAGCAATTTCTGGTTTAAAGATCAATTGCAGAAAGAGTCATTTAATGAGGATCAATGTTCCAGAGTAGTCCTTAAGTGCAATGGCTGAATATTTTGGATGTCCTACAGACTGCATACCCTTCAATTATCTTGGAATCCCTATAGGAGCTAATCCGCAGAAGACCAACACATGGAAACCAGTCATAGATAAGATATCAAAAAAGATTGCTTAGCTGGGAACACAAGTTCATACCAGAGGGGGGTAAGCTGATTCTACTGAATTCTGTGTTATCCAATACACTTGCACATTTCTTAAGTTTTTACAAGGCTCAACGGTCAGTGATCAAGCAAATCAGTAGGGTCATGAGGAGATTCTTTTGGGGACAGAATTCAGAGAGAAAGAAAGTACACTGGGTTTCCTGAAATAAGCTGCTTGCACCTACCTGCCAAGGGGGACTAGGAGTTAAAGAACCAGAGGCTATAAATTTGTCACTACTAGGCAAATGGGGTGAGAGATTGCTGCAAGGAGTATCCACCCTTTCCCACATGATCATCAGTTCTAAATACTCAGAGAGAGAAAGACTAAGATTAGGTGACCAGCATGAACTTAAGCAACTGAATCCTGCTCTCAGACAACGGAGGAGACCAAAAAGATATGCTTCTAAATGTGGTCAGGACTACAATCTGTATTTACTGCGTCTTGGTTTAATGAGATGTGCAGTATCAAAGTTGGTAATGGAGAAGGAATCCTTTTCTGGAAGGATAAATGGTGTGGTACAATGATATTGGCAGAGAAGTACCCTTGGTTGTTCATTGCTGCTGAAGACAAGGAGGCAACGATTGCTCAGTCAGGGAGATGGGATGGTGAGAGATGGACGTGGAAATGGACATGGAGAAGACACTTGAGAGGAAATGAACCTTCAAACTATCAAGACATGATAACATACTTGTAAGATAGGTCCCTTACAACTCAAGGAGCATACAAACACAGCTACATAGGAAGTATGAATGGGCTATACACTATCAAAGAAGTTTATAAGCAAATATGCCTATCCATACCCCCTACTTTTACCAACCACGAAGGTCAGCTTCTGTAGAATGTCTGTAACCAGTTTGTACCCAAACAAATTAGTATCTTTCGTGGAAAATGCTACAAAACTCACTTCCGGTAAAGGCTGTCCTGAGGGGAAGAAGAATTATTTTAGTGGATCAGAATATAACTTGCACTTTTTGTCATGATGAAGAGGAAATCACTGAACATTTGTTCAATTTTTGTGCAATCACAACCGAGGTGTGGACCAGAATAAATACTTGGTTGAATATCAGCAGCAACTTAGTAGAAGGCAATGAACAGGGGACATCAATCCAAGCCTTCATTAATATCAAACCTGATGGTGTAAATAAAACATCCTGGATTTCAATTTGGTTAGCCAAAGTATGGATGATCTGGCGAAGTAGAAACCAGCTTCACTTCACGGCTGAGGAAGTGAACATATCTCAAATGTTACAAAAAATACAATGCATGACATGGCAATAGCCCAAGGCAGTGAAAGGGATACACCTCTTCCCTTATTCTTTGACAGACTGGTTGATTAATCCATTGATTTGTATGTCCTTTTAATATCTGCAACTCTGACTATGTTTTAAACTTCCACAGGTTCTACAATGTGGCTGCCAAAATGCTTGCACCGAAGAGGTTTTATACCAGTTATCTCAGAACAGCGAAGGCCCTGCCACAGCAGTATACATGAGGGAATATGGAGAAGGAGCAGTTCATGACAGATTGCAGAGAAAGGTAAATGAGAAATGAGCTCAGAGCCTGAAAAATCAGGTA
>JAOWBN010002434.1:0-11320 GCA_028565015.1 Pinguicula moranensis | reverse complement strand
TGCAACTGATGAGAGAGTTTTATCGGAATGGAAGGTTAGCAAGGGGCAGTAATGCAACACACATATAATTATCGGAATGGAAGGTTAGCAAGGGGTGTTGATTGCCAAAACTCATGCACCATTATTAGTGCAAGATTTCAGACCTAAAGTAATATCAAAGGTCTTAGCTAAGAGGATTAGCAAGGTCATGGACAACCTGATTTTTGAGACTCATATGACATTTGTCAAGGGTAGGAGGCTTTTGGACAACGTTATGATAACTAATGAACTAGTGGATGAAATGCGAAAGTTGAAGAGGAAAGTTATCATCCTAAAGGTGGACATTGAGAAGGCATATGCCACTGTGAATTTGACCTATCTGATGGATGTCACGAGTAAGATGAGATTTCCTAGCTGCTAGTGTTGGTGGGTGAAGGAGCTGCTCCAGTCTGCATCAACTTCAATCCTTATAAACAGTAGTCCCACATCTGAATTTTTCCCAACTAGAGTACTGAGGAAAGGGACCCCCTTTCACCTTTTTTATCCTTGCTAGTGGTGGAAGGCTTATCAGTCATGATCAAGTAGGCGGCATAACAAAATCTGATGAGCGGACTAGCTGTAGGGAAAGACAAGCTGGTGGTGTCCTATTTATAGTTAGCGGATGACACTGTTCTGTTTGGCGAAGCCAACTGGAGCACTGTCACAACATTAAGATATATTTTACAGAATTTGAAGCAGTTTCAGGGCTAAAGATCAACTTTAATTAGAAAAAGTTGATAGGCATCAACACCCCTGCCTCAACAATTGAGGGGATGGCTGCATTTCTAAGTTATCAGATAGGAAGTATTCCATTTAAGTACCTGGTTATACCTATTGGATCAAAATTGAGTAATATGGCTACTTGGCAACCGGTAGTGGATAATATTAGTAGGAAATTGTCAAGATGGGAACGCAGGCATCTCTCTGCGGCAGGAAAACTCACTTTGTTAAATTATGTGCTCTCAGCTTTGCCCTCCCACTACTTCTCCTTCATTAAATCCCCTGCCCTTGTCATTAAGAAGCTGACATCAATTCAAAGGGATTTTTTGTGGGGGAGTTGAACTGAGAAAAAAGAATGTGCTGGAGCTCTTGGAAGAAGATCACAACATCAGTGGAAAACGGGGGCTTGGGGGTGAGGAACCTATCAGATTTAATGATGCAAAGTTGGGTAAATGGGGACAGATTAATTAATGGAGAGAGATCCCTAACTGCAGCGATTTTAAGGTCTAAATGTGTGGAAGATGGTATGATTCAAGTACACGATCTTAGACAAATTAGAACACAGAATACACAAACATTGAAAAATGCAAGGAGTTGTAGGAGTCATGCTTATCCAAGTAAATGGTGGAGTAAAGTGCAGTAGATGAT
The DNA here is from genome assembly GCA_028565015.1 of Pinguicula moranensis. Lineage (NCBI taxonomy): Eukaryota > Viridiplantae > Streptophyta > Magnoliopsida > Lamiales > Lentibulariaceae > Pinguicula > Pinguicula moranensis. The sequence goes on along the minus strand of JAOWBN010002434.1, from coordinate 9,934 downwards.
GAATGCCACATGGTTTTCTCAGAGCTACAGAGTGATATTGGGCAATGGGGTAAGAATTTATATATGGACTCATAGGTGGCAACAGAACACTTTGCTGGCCAGCAAGTACCCAATATTATTTTGAGTGGTGGGGAACAATCAAATCAGTGTTGCAGAATCAGGTTTTTGGGAAGAAGATCAATGGAAATGGATGTGGAACTTGGGAAGGCCGTTGAGAATGTCAGAACTGCCATATCTCATAGATTTGGAGGAGTTCATATTGGACAGAAAACCAGATCCAACATCATAGATAAGTACTGCTTTGGGAATGGATCAATTGGATTGTATAGCTCTAAGGAGGCTTATCTCAGAATCTAGAGATCCTATGTTCAGCCAGTAGCAGATAGAGCTAACTAAATTGGTATGGAATAGATATGCTTCGAAGAAAGTGTGCATCTTTGGGTGGAAACTCATGCACAATGCTATACCTACCAAGGTTAACCTGCAAGGCACGCATGTTATACTGGCTGATTAGGAGAGACAACTGGTCACCTTTTTCATGATTGTGAAATCAGCAAACAAGTATGGTTGAGAGTCAAGGTCAGGCTAACAACCGGGGTGGCAGTGATGGTAATAAATAGCTCCGCAGTTCCATCTCTTCAAGAATACAGGACACAAGCACAAGGAGGTATTAACTTCGAAATATGGTTATCCCTTTGGCTGGATTTTATGTGAACCCTCTGGAAAATGAGGAATAAGGTCCATTTCTGCCGGCATGATGTAAATCATGTGGAGATGCAGCATATAATTTAGAGGACAACGTGGTCCTAGATAAGGGCTAGACGTGCATGATTCTCCTATTCGATGAATGATTGGCTTAGCCAGCCATTACCATGGATGGGGGGGCATATCAGTTGAAGAGAGGAGTCTCACTGAGCACAAACTCAAGCCACGATCTACATGTATAAACTGGGAAGTAATTTTTCTTGTTGTATTTTAACTGTTTTGCTAAAAATTCTTGTTGTTCTGTCAGGTGTACCTGAATGAGGAGCAGTTGGTGTAAGCATGGATTGAAGCTGATTGATAACCAACTTAGGGACTATGGAACTGGTCCCTGGAGATGGGGGACAATTAATCCAGGTGCCCCAAGTAGTAGATTATGCAATCTAAGTTGGTAGATTGAGGTTGAGGTAAACAGAACAATCTCAGCTAGTCAGAAAAAAAAACTCATAATATGTGTTCTAAGCCTTGAAGGCTAGACTACAGACAACTTGATTATACCTCTGTAAGGATGTGTGCAATGGATAATATGTGATATATGTTGTGATGTGGAAATGTTATGCTCTTGTATTACCTCTTTAATTCATGGTGGTACAGGTAGGTGCTTCGCATAAGAGGGATGGACACCCCCTCGAACTACACTGCCAGCAGAATCACAAGAGAGAAAACACAGAGGGATGGGGTCTGGGTATGTCCAGGGACTCCTGGGGATGGCATTTCAGACTGTTGGTTTAGTGCAGGAGGAGGCAGTGCAACGACGCCGATACGGTGACAATGTGTTTGGCACTTGTCCTGTGGTGATAGAAATGGCTACACAACAAAGCATTACCGAGTATTATTTTGCAAAACCGAGCACTACGGAGTAGGATCAGAAGGGCTTGAAATGCATGAAGAGAACAAGGAAGGGAGCAACAAATCAAATGGCTATGATGCTATAAGGTGTGCAGGCTTATTTTTGTTAACTACCACGGTAGAGACTCTTGTAACCATATTTATGGTTGCCTGCATAGTCTAAGGTCAATTAATCAATGTTGCATGCACTCTTATGACCTTGATGCTATAATATAGATCCGAGATGGGATTTTTAACAGGGTAAAGACCCCTGACATCATTTTCATGGCAACCTGCATAGCTGAAAGCTAGTTGATCACTATTGTATACCCACCTTGTCCACGTATGTGTATCTTAAGTCCAAAGTCCGTCCTCATATGTCTATTGGCTGATTTTTATTCGGGTATGTCGTCTAGCGATTCATTCCTTTGTACATACTTTTTTATATTATATTAATTTTGGCTTAACCAAAAAAAAAAGAAACAATAGGACTTCAAAAGAAATATTAGAACTATGTTGTGCGAAAACAACCAACCTAAGCATTTATGGACTGAAGTCGTGAACACATAATGTTATGTGATGAATAAATGTATGATTAAACCAATGTTAAAAGTAACTGTTAGACTCTCCATAACCTTACTCAATGTTCCTTCCTTCACCACCATCTCTACCAAACTGAACAATTTGTTGAGCCTCCTCTATATTAGGATAGTGAAGGAAAAATTATAATTGCTGTAAATAGTGATGTGATCCCTACAATTATGGGATTACATCCTTATCCAAAAAAAATATTTCCATCCACGTTTGTTTTTCTATTCTCCATAAGACTCCTGTAACACCATAGGAATTCAAAAATGAAAAAATCACATTCAACCTCCATCATGTTTTATAACGTTCTTAAATTTAACATGGTATCAGAGCAGTGTTTTCGATCTTCTTTATCCAAATAGTGTTCTCATCATCTAACGCAACACCTTACACGACCCATGGTCGGCAACAAAGACGATCCAGCAAAGGATCACAAAGATGACAAGGACGTGGTTGCATCACAAGTGGTGAGACATCCCACGAACTCTCTTCCTGAGTAATTCACCAAAATTCTCAATCAATTTCAACCAACCAAAACAAACACCACAATCCCCATCGGCATGAAGCTAACGGATCACAACTACCCATTATGGAGTCGATTAGCCAAGATGGCTATTGGTGGAAAGGGAAAACTCAATAATCTAATCGATGATCCACCACCCGTAGGCATACACGAGTTCAACAAATGGGAGCAGGCTAATTTAAACGTTTGAACTAGCCTTCTCACGGCCATGGAATCCACGTTAGTGGATCGATACGCATCGTATACATCAGCAAAAGTGATGTGGAACATACTCAATGTCACCAACAATAGTGGTGGCAACAAACTCTAGTTATTAGATCTCAGTCCGCGCCATTCGCATGCTACAAAACAAAAGCAACTTTGAAGAGTTGTATAAAACGCTTCAGCGGATCTGGCAGGAAATAGATCGCAGACAGCCCAATCCGATGAAATGTCCGAAAGATATTGAAGTATTCAACAATTTGAGGTAGTAAACTCGCCTTTTCCAATTTTTGACCTCAATTGATTCGGAGTTCGACGCCATCAAGCGTGATGTTCTAAAAGCATATCCGTTTCCATCTATGGAGTCCGTATACACCATATTTCGAAGGGAATTTGCACGCTTACAGATCCTCAACCCGAATCACAGTGGCTACAATGAAATATCACACGGCATCAAAAGTGGCCTAGCCACCAAATCACGTTCAGATTCCACTAAAACGGCGGCCAAATCATCCTCCCATGCTCCAAACATTGACAAATCCAAACTTTTGTGTACTAGGTGTCAGAAATAGGGCTACACCACTGAAAGATGTTTCGAAACCATCAGATATCCAGATAGGTCTCCACTAGGAACGACGGTGACCACCAAACTCCTGGTCATGGGGCAGTCGCCTTTGGGAGTGGCGGGACTGACATAGTGGTGGATTGTGCAGGTATCGGTTCTATGAATGAAAATCACTCATTCTCAACCTTATTATATTTTCCTACAGGTCCCTTCATTTTTAGTTGTCTTACAGATACACCCCTAAAGTCTCTGTCTCTTCTGATACGCTCCCAGACGACTCACGATTGCAGATACAACCCTCTACAACTCTGTTCTTCTGATATAGGCCCCGAAGAACTTGGATCTTTTGATACAGCCCCCAAAGAACTTTGTTCCAATACTGGCCCCAAAGAACTATGTTCTTCAGAATCATACCCAATCTCTTTCACAAATACTGAAACGACCCCCTGAGAACTTGAAAACCCCAATACAGCCTTATAAAAATTTTAAAAAAAATTAATACACCCCAGTACCATCCCGATATTACCTATAAGCCCAAACAACCTCCCAAATCCAAAAAATAGATCAATTTTACAAATCCAATGTATTTCTGACCTGGATGATTTGATTTTGAACCCGATACAGTCCTTGTAGGTCCCACTATGACCTACTCATCTCGGAGTACCTTTCTTGGTTCACTAAGCGATAGGTGGCTTGTTTATTGTGGGGCAGAGACACGATGATTAATGTTGCCAGTGATATAATTATCCCGGCAACTCCTACTAAGCAGTTCATTGATACTGGGGTGGGACTATCGAAATCTCCTCCAACATGATGCTACAAAATTGCCTATACATCCCATCACTCTCCTACAAGCTTTTGTCAGTGAGTTATGTCACTGCGGAATTGAATTATCGTGTGCTCATATATCCTCGTTTCTGTTTACTACAGGATATTCAGACTCAGACGATCATTGGGCATGGCATTGAACAAGACAGACTGTACTATGTGGATGAGATGACTCAGACTAGCAAAGCATTTGTTACACCTCCTACTGACGCCAACGGTGGATGTGGAATTGTTTTCTTGGTCACCCATCTTCTGGTTATCTTAAGCTTTTGCTTTTTCATGTATTTCCATAGAATAGTATGCTTGATTGTGAGACTTATTGTTTGGCAAAGACACATCGCAATTCTTATTTATTGAATAATACTCGCTCAAATTATGTGTTTCTCTGGTTCACTATAATTTATGGGGGCTAGCCCCAGTCTTGTCCTCGGCTGACCATCAATAATTTTTATTATTTATTGATTATTGTACTCGGATGACCTAGGTTTACTTCCTCAAATACAAATAAAAGTTGTTTTGTAAATTTGTGGATTTTCATACCATGATTCAAACTCAATTCAAGCAGCGCATCCGTATTCTTCGGTCTGATATTGTTAGGGAGTTAGTCAATCGCTCCATGCATCAGTTCTTTTCAACACATGGGACTTATACATGAAACTACATGTCCACATATCCCTTAACAAAATGGCATTGTAGAGCGTAAGAATCATGTTCTCCTAGAGATTACCTTCCTCCGGGGACTCAACAACAAGAGTCATCTCCCTTTCTCCTTTTAGCTTTAGTCGGTCGAGTAGTTTATTTGAACGTTGTGAACTCATTCTTGCCTTTGCAATACCATCGCATCTTTTTCCATAGAATCGGTTGTGCTCTGCCTCTTCCTCTCTATCAGAAGATTACCTTGTGTGGAAGGTTGACTCTTCACTTTAGTCACTAGTCTGAAGACAAGCCTTAGATAAGGTTCTTTGTATGGCACTTTAAACTATCTTTCTTCGTCTTCAACTTCGCGCTTCTCCTACTTGGTTTCGATTATTGGTGACCATTATCATTCTTTGAGTGTAAAGGTCCAGTCTCTCCATACTCTACAGCTTGAGGGAGATCCTCCTCATAGTCACTCTCAATGGAAATTACAGTTTCGTTTCATATTTACCTTACCACGTACAGTGGATTATTTTCCTAGTCTCTCCATACTCCCTCTGTGTTTACACACATCCTCCAAGGCACAACAAGCTTCCTCCACCACTTGATGCTGCTCCTCCGATTTTCCCACGACTTGTTTCATGTTGTTCTCCATCTTTCTACACGCATCCTACACTCGAGCATTGAAGGAACTCTAATATTTACACTACGTGTCATGATGCATCAAGTGAACGGAAGCATAAAATAGGTGTGTGCATAACAAAAATTAGAGTTCCTTTTTTCCGATGGTCCATGCTAATTTACTCAAATTTACAACAAGAGTAAGATAGAGTTATACCTCAAGAAGAATTGTTTTGACTAGTGTCTTGAATGTAGTCTCCTCTTTAAGGTGTCCAAGTGTCCACCCTCACCACTACAACCCTTGAGAGGTAATACAACCTATCTGTATAACTTATATTTGTGTTTTGTAGTGTTAGCTCCACAATTGTAGTCAAAGAAGACGAAAGGACAAATTGCAGAATTTTTACCTCTTTCTCAAGCCTCATCTCGGGTACACAGAGAAACTAGAGAGAGAACATCATTTTTTCTTCTATAAATACCTACGAATTCATATGAATGTATTATAGTATTTATATAGGTTGCCATGGGTTTAAGATGCAAACACATGTCCAAGTTGGTAGATCGACATTTGATCCTAGCCATACATTTGTGAATGGTTTTGTAGAACCATTCTACTCAACATTGATATACAACTCTATGTATATTGAACACCTCATTGCTTGTAATTTCATTAGATATGTCTCTATTGCATGCAATTTCATTGGCTATACATCCATTGCATGCAATGTAATTGGAGAAAATATGTTACAATTTCAAATTTCATACATATAGGAATTGCAGGAATTTTACACTAATATATATATATATATATATATATATATATAGTCAAATACGACTAGTGGAGTTATGATATATTAAATATACATCCCACAAACTTATATTTATTACATTTCTGACCACATAATTACAACAAGTCCATGAAATTTCATCAACTTCAAATCGCCCATATACTTTACCTTAATTTTAAATTGACCCCTCAAGAATTTTATGTTTATGTGTGTAACGCTATAGGCTTCCAATAGCTTGGTAATGGACCCTGAATTAACATAATCCAACTATGGTTAATGAATTAAACTCTTTTAATTCATTAATCCCTAATCATATCCATAGACCATGAGTTATCCCTAAGAACATATCATGCAACCTAAGCATTGAGAATAGTCATGTAATAAGGATACCCCTTTCAAGAGCTAGTTCTCATGTAATTAATATCATTTCACTATGTTCATATCCCATATCTCGCATATTGAGGTTGTTTGTAGTCTTCTTTCGGTATATGTGAAAGATTCCTTGTACCGGGATCATGATCTTGGAGTGTTTATCAAAATCTCTTTTCTAATCAATCCCGTGCTTTGGTAAAAGGCTTCACCATGATCTCTTACAAGTGACCATAATGATATCACCTCTTAAACTTTTAGAAGTGGTGTATCCATTATCGATCACTTGCAATCCTCCCATACTTCACATCAGTCTCAAAACTATCCATTGTTACCCATTTACGGTATAACTCTGAATAGAATCAAAGCGTGATATCCATACTCAAGATTCTATGGTGATCTCAAGTTTGAAGATTACTTACACTTACTATTCTTTACAGTATCGACCATTGACAAAATGGTGAACTCTAGTCGGGTGAATCCAATGTACTTGTCAACTACAAGCATCCGTGTTCTAGCGTAAGTATCGCTACACCATAGTTGATGAGATCAACTACTTCCTTCAAAAGGAAGCGTCTTAGAATATGCTAACCTATCTGTATTAGTTATATCCTGTCCCACTAATAATATGGTTAGGGATATTTAGTATTGATGACTTTATTAGAGTGGTCTCATTATTACAATGCCTTTGTGATCCACTCTAAGTTATCAATATTGGGCTTCATTATTTCTTATGCTATATTAAGCAAGTAAAACAAATAATAAAGATTTGCTAGTGATCATATACATGTATATAAAAGTGTTGTTTCATTGACCCTAGGTGATTGGCCTTACGGCACAAGCCCAATCACTAACAAAGTCCAACTTGTACTAAGGCCAAAAACTCATATTTGTCAGACTGTGTTTTTGTACATGACTTTCATGTCTAGTATGGGACAATGCATTAGTCAACAGATCAAACAAATTTGCTTTCGATGGAATTTTCTCTACATTTACATTGTTCCTATCTATGATTATTCTAATTAGATGGAATTTTCTCAGTACATGCTTGTATCTCTGATGAGACCTTGGTTCCTTAGCTTATCCCACTGCACCACGACTATCACATAAGATAGTGATAGGTCCCGTAGCAAATGGAACCACACCAAGTTCTTCGATGAACTTATTGATCCAAACTGCTTCTTTTGCAACTTCTGAAGCAGCATTGTATTCAGACTCCATTGTAGTGTCAGAAATTGTCTCTTGTTTGAAACTCTTACAAACTATCGCACCTCCATTCAGATAAGCACGTATGTAGATTGTGACTTGTAAACATCCACATCTATCGGAAAACTCGCATTCATCTATCGGAAAAATCTTCAGCAGATATATGCACAAGAGTTGCATTGTGAGGTAATGTCCCCCCTTTTTAGTATTTAGGGATACCGGTGGGTTGTAATCCGTATTATGTGCATTCATAGAGACCCCTTATTCTTGCTATGCGCAAGAAGAAAGCTTCATGGGAAAATCAGTTTCTAAATTTTGGAGGTAAGGTGACTTTGATTAAAAGTGTATTATGCAGCATGCCTGTATACCACTTCTCTCTTTATAAGGCATTGAAGTCTGTCATTAAGGAGATGGTTCAAATTTGCACTTCATTTCTTTGGAAAACATATTCCAAATCATCTCGAGGTATTTCCTGGATTAGTTGGGAGAGCATGTGTAAAAGAAAAGAATGTGGAGGGCTGGGTTTTCTTGACCTTGGTTTGTTTAATATTGTATTGTTGGCTAAGTGGGGATGGAGGTTACGTACCGGGGTAGCTGGTCAATGGAAAGATATTGTTGTACACAAATATATTCGGAGTGGAGAGGGGGATTGGTCTTATCTACCGGCCAAGGATGGACATTCGAGATGGTGGAAGGATGTGCATTCCATTATTTGTGAATGTTCTTGGTTTGTGGATGGGGTTAAAAGAAAGATAGTGAGTGGAGATCGTACTCGGTTTTTGGAGAAAGATTGGTTGGATGGGGTTCTCTTGAAGACCAATTTCGAAGATTATATCCTTTGGCATTGGATCAACATATTTTTATTTCGCACAAATGGATTTGAGATGAGGAGGACTGGCAGTTGATATGGACATGGCGAAGACCACTTCGAGAACATGAGGTGGTTTGGGTACAAGAGATCGAGGCGATGATGATGGGTCATTTTCCCCATTTAGGAGGAGACATATGGCGATGGAGTGAGGATTCTACAAGATTGTATTCTATGCGATCTGGTTACCGAGTGCAACGTCGTTCATTGGGACTCATTTCTGACTCACAGCCTTTGTTTGCATCGATGTGGGGCAAGCGTTCGTCTTTCAGAGTTATGGCATTTTGTTGGCGGTTATTACAATCTCGTCTTGCTATAGTAGATAATCTTGTCTATCATGGTTTGAAATTTTTGGCAAATACCCGCTTACGGAGTTTCTGCTATGGGGAGTTGGATAACACATCACATATGTTTTTCACGTGTAGATTTTCATATGTGTTATGGTCAGAGATGGGTTATATGTATATTTGGCACTGTGTTACATGGAATATATGGAATGTGAGAAACGATGCACGATTTCGTGATGGTACATTTAATTATGATATAGTTGCTGAGAAGATCAAGGTTCAATCACTGAATTGCTTCACTGCTTTGGAAAATCCATCAGGGGTTGTTAACATCACAGATTGGATACGACATCCAAGACTCTGTGTTGCCAGTTTTTCCACCCTGATTTGTATTAGTTCGGGATGATTCATTTTCTTACTCGAGTTCACTATTCATTCGAAAGTTTTTTTTTTCTCTTATTTGTTGTTCTTCTTGACATTATTAACTTAGATTTATCTTGTTTCCCTGAAGCCCGTGCCTTGAGCAAGAGTTAGAAACTCTTTTTAGGGCATGATGTAGCCCTTGGTGGACTTGGAAGTTTATTTTGAATGATTAACTTTTCGAGGAATTGTGGATGTTGCTTGGTTTAATTGTGCCTTCTCCCTAACTTGCATGGGTCTGACCAACATTGGTGAGTTCACTAAGCATGGTTGGAAGTCGAGAAACAAAGACTATTCTAGATTTGGTAAAACTAACGCTAATCGCCATAGCATTAGAATGTATATGGTATTAATGCTACCGTGAGAGGATTTCCTAAATATAATGCCTTCGGTATGTTCAAGTGTGAGATTGAGAGACGAATGCTTACATACTAATAGAGGTGT